>JANHZU010003893.1:87250-101358 GCA_032468055.1 Acrochordus granulatus
CACTAGGCAGTGCTCCACTATTATAATTCTTCACCCTCTAAAACCCTTGGAGACCTATTAAAAATGTGGATCCCCCCCAAGTAAAAAGCTGACTTACTGTATCATTGGTTAGAAAGGTTACATTTCATTTATTTTAATTTATAGTCAATCTTTTCTTAATCCTGATGGATTCCAGATGGTGTATGATAATAGAAAATACCACTAAAAAGCCATATTACAAAATACTTATAAAATTGAAAGGCAACAAAACTAACAAAATTGAAGCAATTCAGAAAGCCCCTTTAAAATAAAATTGAAAATGCTTTACCATGACATGGAAGGGATTAGTTGAGGCAGTGTCTGTCAATACTTAGTTTGAGTGTTGTTTGCTTGTTTGGGTTTATTTTTCTCTCTTAAAAATAAGGTTATGTAAAGTTTCCTCAGGTTCCTTTGTAACGATATAGATGCATTATCTTTCTTTGAAAGATGCATTCATGAAAGAATGAGTTTTCTCCTTGGTATTTTGATTTTATAATACCCTCCTAGTGTGGTAAGATTGGCACCAGCCTTACATTTTACTTGTCCTTACATGAAAACATTATTTTTGGCCCAAATACTGTATATGAAATAGAATTTTAATTAATTTGTTATTTAGTGATCAGATAATGTTAGTTTTTTTATTTTGTATTTTGCTAATTAATAACATGTCCTGTGTTCCTTGGTAGATTTTTTTCCCCCCACGTCAGAAGCACCTACCAAGTTGCTTCCATGGTTGAGACGGTTACCAGTGACTTCACCATTGCCCTTTCATGTCCCTGTAATTGTCCTACTGAAGTGGTGGATAATAATCAATCTATGTGATTTTTTTAAAAAAGTAAAATAAAATCCTAGACATGGGCAGGAATACTTTCAGGGGGATTGACATGTTAAAGTGATGTAATAGGCTAGATGTAATTTTCCCCATAGTTGCTGTCAGAAGTATAAAAACTAAGCACCTTGCCTTCCCAGAAGTGGTGCCTATGAAAGAGAATTGGAATGATTTAAGGTCAATCCATGGTAAAAGTTTCATGTGTTCAGATAGTCTATAGTTATAATAAATGAAGTTGGTAATATCTGAAAATATTTAGCACTTATAACTCTATAAGGTAGTTGATTATTGATATTGCCTTGCTTTAGCTATATGTGTGTGTGTGGGGGGGAAATGGAGGCAATGTAGTTACAACATGGTGGCCAAATTCAAGCACTTGTGCAACTGCAAATATGAGATTTGATCCTGCTCGTTCTTAATTTGTAAGCTCCCTTAAATTACCTCCCTGAAACTCTGTGATAAAAAGGTGGTAATCAGTAGACAAATGGGATGAAGAAGGGTAGGAATGAAAAGATATGATCATGAATTTATTCCAACCTCTTATCCCAGCCTC
Organism: Acrochordus granulatus; assembly: GCA_032468055.1. Lineage (NCBI taxonomy): Eukaryota > Metazoa > Chordata > Lepidosauria > Squamata > Acrochordidae > Acrochordus > Acrochordus granulatus. The sequence continues at coordinate 88,651 of JANHZU010003893.1, forward strand.
TCTTCTATGTTCCCAGTAATCTCTCTTCTTCTTCCTCTCCAAGAATATTATGGATTGTAGCTTCCACCTTCCAGGAGTCACTCCTAAGCATTGGCCTTATTTATTGATTTATTCATCAAATTTCTATGCCACCGAACTCAAAAAACAATAAAACAACAATGTAAATAAAACAATTAAAACCATTAAGAAAAAGAAAAACCAGATGGACAGAGAGAGGAGGAGTGAAAACATATATATGGGGGAAGAAGGTCAATACTCTGCTACCATCCACCTTCAAGATGATGTACCCCTATTGGGGACCCAAGTCAGCTGGCAGAGCAAAGTCTTCAGGCCTTTCTAGAAGGCTGCAGGGGTGGGCACAGACCTCACCTCTGGGGGCATGATATTCTACAGGGCAGGAGCCACAGCAGAAAAGGCTCTTCTTCTTGACCCTACCAGCCAAAATTCTGTGGCAGACAGGATCTGAAGCAGGTCTCTTCCACTGGATATTGTGGGGCAATCATCCCCATTGGAGTGAGACAATTCCTCAGATAACCTGGTTCCATGCTATGTAGGGCTTTAAACATCAAAACCAATACTTTGAATTGCACCAGGAAGCAAACTGGGAGTCAATGCAGCTCACAGAATAAAGGTGTTACAAGGGGCATTCTATCGAACCTTAAAATAATCCACACTGCTGCATTCTGCACCAGCTGCAGCCTCCAGATGCTGTTTAAGGTAACTCCATGTTGTGTGCATTGCAGTAGTCCAACAAAGAGATGACAAGGGCATGCATGACTGAGCATCGGGACTCCTGGTCCAGGAAAGGGTGCAAATGATGCACAACACAAGTTGCCCAAAGGCCTTCCTAGCCACAACTTCCACCCACTTTTTGAGCAGGAGTCGTGAGTCCAGGAGAATCCCCAGATTGTGCACTGAATCTGTCTGGGGCAGTGCAACCCCATCCAGAGTTAGAGATGTTCATGTCCCAGAGCCAGAACCCCAAGACACCCAAAGCCACTTAGTCTTGCCAGGGCTCAACCAAAGCCTATTGTCCCCCATCCAGACCAGTATATCTCCCAGACACTGAGTCAGGGCAAAAACTTGGATCACCAGGGGTGGAGATGTAAATCTGAGTTTCATCAGCATACTGATGGTACCTCATCCCATGGCGATGGATGATTTCACCCAATGGTTTCATGTAAATGTTAAAAAGGAGAGGGGAAAGTACTGAGCCTTATGGCACACCACAAAGTAGCAGCCATGGATTGAACCTCTCTCTCCCTATTAACACCAATTGGGATCAGCCTTGAAGAAACGAGCCGCACCAGTGCAAAATTGTCCTGCTCAGCCCCAGTCCCTGCAGCCGACCCAAAAGGATACCATTGTCAATAGTACTGAAAGCCACTGAGAGGACAAGGAGAGCCAGGATGCACTACCCCCATCCAGAGGTCACCAACAAGTACGACCAATGCTGTCTCCATCCCATAACCGGGTCTAAACCTAGACTGAAAAGGGTCCAGATAATATTTGTTGGAGTTCAGCAATATTTGAGGGATCAGAGGGTCATAAGATCAGAATAATAAGCCCCCTTAAACAATTGCATAAATAACTGAGACTGATGAGGAGCTGCCAACGTTTTTCTCCATTAATGAATGAGAAGTCCTCAGCTGTAAAGGACAGAGTTTTTTTGATGAACCCTGGAAGGCAGAGTTTGTTTCACATATTTCCAGCACTTATTTCAAGCCCTGTATATGACTGATCAGAAATAAAATGGGAAGTGCTATTAACAGTGCAGTAGCTCCCACAGGTAGTAAGCAATGATATCTAACAATGCTCCAAGGAGCTAGTTAAAAAGTGCCTCACACTCTTCAAAGAGCCTCTTAATGTAACTGCATTAAAAAGCTGACAGTAGCTCGTAGGATAAAAGAAATTCTGCAATATAAGGATAATTATAACATTTCTTACTTGGTAGTTTGGAAATCATAACAAAACACCCCTTAATTTTCTTATTTCAACCAAATGACTAATAATTTGGGGGGGAGTTGAAGGGGAGGAAGGTAGAAGTTAGAAATCAGAATATGGCATAATATATTTTTTCATCTTATTTGCAGTGATAGGAATCAATATTGCCAACATTTTTATAACCTCCCGCTAGGATTGGCAGTTTAGAAGCAGGAGTTAGACTGAACATATTGATTGCTTCACTATTAGCCTAAGTTACCTGGAATGGCAAAGTAACTACATTCCCTGATTGAAGTTAATTTTTCTGGCCTTTTTAACTCTCTAAATAAAAATGAAAGCCAATGCAGTGGTTGGAATTGTAGAGCCAGTGAAATCAATGGGACTTCAAGTAATCATAATGACTTCACTCCAGTCTGAATAGGACTGTTGTAACCTTGAATGCAACCTGTTACCTCTGCTATGGTCTGGTATTGTTTGGCTGCCTTCACTGAAATCTGAAGATGAAGACAATGCTGGGGCATGCTGTTCTGATAGGTCTCAATTAAATATAGACAAAAATGTTGGTTGACTGCTCAATCTATTCCTGATTTGTCCTTCTGACAAGATTCCACCCTCTGATGTTGCCCATCCGGTCACATTAAAAACCAGGCAAGCATTTTTTAAACATTTTTCCTGACATATGACATATGATGTATTTCTTTTCCCTTGAGGACTGTAATAGGAATATCATTTTTAACATTGTATGTAGGAATCCAAGTCTGATGAAAGATGACTAACATTAAAATAATTGTTAATTTGGTTATGAATAAAGTACTATTATATTAACACATATAGGCTTAAAATTTTAAGTGCTGTGGATTTACTAGTTTGCTGTGGGTTTACTAGTTTACTGTGAATCCAATGAGATTTTAACCTAGATATGGTGAACAATAGTTTTTTATCCACCTATTTTCCTCATTAGAATCAGACTATATACTGACTAGGCCCATCCTGGAATATTCCAGATTAGTTTGTTCTTACCCAAATTGGTACCTTTCAGATGTGTCCTTTAGATTACAAGGTCACAGAACTGAATTAGCCAGGATGGCCCCTAAATAGTAAGTAGTAGTATGGGAATATGGAAAAATATAAACAAATCAATTACAATAAAGCAATTGCCAATAAACAGTAAACAATGTACAGTAAATATACAGAATTCCAACTGGATCATTTTCAATCTAAACTGATGGCTGTGGTACATTTTTTTAAAAAAATTCTCTGGAAATTGTCTCCTTGACATGGTAAGAGGATTTACTAGTTCAGGTGGTCCTTAAAGTAATGCCAGCTGCAATGCCAGTTCCTGATGAACCAGTGTAGATGAATCCATGTACATAGGATAGTTTGTTATGGATGGATGAAAAATTACATATGGGAAGGAATGAAAGGACTTATTTACAGTGGTGATAGATACACAATTGAAAAATCTGAAGAACCAGGTTAAGGACAGATAGTCCTGGAGAAAATCTGTATATATGTAGTTGTTACAGCTGACATCAACTTGATGACACATAATCAATCAATCAATGAGTGGATGAAGAGAGTTGTGGATGACAAAAATATTTTGAAACAAGAGAAGTGAAGCAGCTCATGACATTAAATTAGTCCTATGAACAGGGTCCAATTTATCTAATACTTGACTTCATTGGGATTGCCTAAATATTGCTGAAGTCCTTGAGTCCTGAATAGTGTTTGAATTCAATGGGATTTTTTATAGTGTGAAACAGATGCAATAGAGTATTTTCACTGGCAAGTAGAACAGATTTTTTTAAAAATATTTCCAGTCATATTTCCTTTTCTTTAATTTTATAATGCTTAACCTTTCCTCTTTTTTGAGAAGAAGTGGGAAATCTGTCAAGCTAAGCAAAGGAATATCACATTTGTAGGATCTTTGATTTTTTTTCAAAACCCCCTTTTCAGTACAATTCTATCCATATTTACTGAGGAACAAATTCCACTCTATTCAGCAGGTTGTTCATGGGCAAAACTTTGTCATCCAAATAACTAAAAGACTAATATTCATTATCATTTCCATCAATAACAGTTCTGCTGTCTTCAGATACATTGACGTACTCTCCTAAATTTTTATTTATTAATATAGTCCATGTCCCACTGAAATCAGCAGGAACCATAAGCATTCTATTTTCTGTAGAACTGGAATCTTAAAACTTTATTCTTTATTTGTAAATTATATAGAATTGGAGCCTTGGATCTACAAATGATAGCAGCCCCAGTATTCTATTAGTGAAGGCTTATTTGAATTAAGGAGCTTCATATAATTTCATAAATATTAGTTTTATTCTTAAGCCTTGGAAAAGGACATACTGGTGAGTTGTGATTAGTGCAAATTAGAATGGGAAGATATTTGATTTAGTGCAAATTGTACATTGATACTAAGGAGCATTTAATGAGACCCCAAATTCAGTTAACACAAAGTTAGCACATACACAATTTAGGCTAATGCATACACCGTTGTGGTTGTGAGTTTAGGTGCTGCTAATCATGTGTGCAAAATGGAGAAAAAAAGATTCTGTCAAAAGAAAACAGCACAAGTTTAAAAAATAGGTTTATTACTCTATTACAGCAAAGTTTGATTTAATTGAACAATATTAATATGGTCATAGCAATGCTAAAATAGTATGAGATGTTGGAATATCTGAATCTCCATAAAAATTATGTTTAAAAAATTTATTCACTATTCCAGTATAGCTGGAACTACTCCTCATATCACCCATGGAAATGTCACTCTGAATTGTGTGAATTCAAATAATGCAGCCATTTCATGGGATTCATTAACCATACTAAGACCTATCTGTACAATTAGGAAGAGACTCAGGCTCCTCCCTGACTCAATGAGACATAAGAGGGAGGGAAGGCAGAACATAAGCAGACTTGTAAAATTTTGTTAATATAGACTAGGGGTGTCCAAGACTATGCTGACTGAGGATTTCTGGATATTGAAGTCTGCATATCTTAAAGATGCCAAAGTCAGATATGCCTATCTCAATAAAGTAGATTTTCTGTGGAGTTGATTTCCTAATCTCCTAGAGCTGACATTTTTTCATATGCAAATATCATTTTGCAAACTTTCTCCCAATGTAATATTGTTTTTAGAGAAATTTCTGGGTTTGTTTCTTTGACATCTTAAGGTTATCTGAAATAGTTTTTGCCTCCCAATAAGATCTAATAGGATCGGTTTGGTCCATAATCCTTTGCCCCATGGCTATTATTCTAGGCTTTCTCAGTTGCCATCTCCTTCTATTGAATAGCATTCTCCTAGATATTCAAAAATCCCTCCTGATTTTTCGAAATCCATAAATTGGACTATGGTTATGTCATCATGCCTTGGAAGTTGGAATTTTTCCAAGTATGCTTTGTTCCCTCTAGCTGTATACATTGTCTTTTTTTAAATAGATGTGGAATGGATTAGACTGCGAGTGCTACATGTTTTTATTTGTTCTGTATCGGTGTTGTGACTCTGCTGTTTCACTGCAATGTGTTCTGTATGTTTCAACTCAGTTTAATATAGATTGTAATGAATGCAACTCAGAATTACTTTTAGTTGGAGTGTCTTATAAACCTAACTAAAGAAAAAAAAAGTTATGGCCTGAAATAATCCAATTCAAACTTGGACTTTATCCAGAAGTCCAAAAATTCAATTCAATCATTCTGTAGATAATCAAGGCAAACGTGATGATACATCCAGAGCAACTTTTGAAAAACAGTGTTTTATTCTTCATAATCATGCATAGAAAAATAGCTGTAACTGTTTTGTTTATAGCAAAATGAGACAGAATTTACAGAATACCAGACCTTTCTGAAGAGGTTGACATAGAAATCAAAGTAAAAAAATTGAGCTACATTGATACTGAAATAATGATAATAACTTTGTTGTTCAGAGACTGAATGTAATGTAGTTTTACTAATAACAGCCTCTGTAGTGGAGAAAACTGTTGCCAATTTTTAGACCAATATTCTGAGAGAGTTGTATCAAAAGGAAGAAGCATATGTGAAAATGTGATGTTCCTTTCTGAACTCAAGAGAGATAATGACTGGAGATTGAGGTAGAAACATAAGAAACAGCGTGTCATTTTTTTTTCTCCATAGAAGAAATTAGTTATTGTTCGTCATTAGGAACAGTGATCTAGCATTCCTTTGAGGACTACCTGTGTAAGTAATAAAATGTGGTTGCACTGATTGAGAGGCAGTAAAATGAAGTAGTAAAATGAAGACCTCCTTAGACTGTAAGAACTTTCTTTCCCCAAAGATGCCCGTGACTGGGGCAGCCTATAGACTTCTCCACTGGTTCATTAATTTCATGGCAGATACTTGCTACTTGACTGGCAGCAGTATATGTTTCCTTTGGTATTTGGTTCTGATCGTTCGGCTCTTGAAATAAATAAAAATAACATTACTGAAGTATATGGTCTAGCTTAATTTTCCTTTCTAAAGAAAATTAATCTTCTATGAATTGTGTATTTCGTTGAAAATCTCTCCAGCAACAAAAGCCTTTTTTAACTGACAAAAAGTTCAGATTCATTTCTAAATTTTTGATTTTTTGGAAAGTAAATGCTGAAAAATATACAGATAGTCTGTCATTGGTTTGCTATAAAAATAAAACAGTCCTAAAAAGATGTGGGTGTCATTTTACTACAAAGTAGTAATACTCCAGCATGACTATGATCTCCCCAGGAGATGACTGCAGAATAGGACGAATGTGAAATGTGGGTGATGTGCTATGACTACAAATGGACGATTATCTATTGTGACAGATACGTGGCTCAAAATATGTTGCCAAGCTCCAAGACTTTGATGTGGCTTTATTGCCATAACTGTGACATTGCTTGGATGTCACAGAAACCCTTGTCATTATATAGCCATTTATTCACATCCACAGGCCAAGTTTCACAGGAAAGGTGGAAAATTATGATTCTTTAATACTCTAGAAACTTGAAAATTGCTATTCAAATTAGGAAGACATTTGATTTTTTAAAGGATACTGTCCCTTGATGTAGCTTAGTGAGATTATTTTTAAGTAGAATTTGGATTCTCTTAATAATTAGAAATGTACAATCTGTTTTAAAAAGGAGAATTAGATTTACGCTAAAACTATTTCAGGTAGATGTTTAACTTTGTTAAACTTCCATGTTGCCTTTTCCTCGGGTGCTAAAGGTGGGCATCTTGGGGATCTCTATTTTATTCTCCCCAACAGTAACCCCATAAGGCAGTTAGGGCTGAAAGAGAGGATATGAGTGGCAACAATATCATCCAGACAATTTCTGTGGTTGGGAGTGGATTTCAGCTTTCTTTCCCTTCCCCTTGTCCAGCAGCTTAACTGCTACAGTATATCACATATTGGGTTTTGAATTCCATTTCCCCCCAGGATGAAACCAAATAATAGAGTAATTCAAGCAATAGGAAATATTGGGCAACTTAATGCTACCTTGTATATTGTAGTACAGTTTTGCTATAGCCCATAAATATATCTGTCCTTCCTGTTTGTAACAGAGCAGGATTCTTTGTACTTGGCAAGCTTATTGGAATAAATGCTTTTGATAATTTAATTGTTTAAAGTTTAATTTGCTGGAGTAATTTTATTTTTTATTAGTCTGTAATTATTTTTATGGATGTTCTTTGATTGTTTTGGATCTTGCAATAACCAAAAAGCCAAAATAAATGGATTGAATGAAAATGGCCACTTTTCAATTACTTTTCTGGCTGAGATAAGTGTTTGGTAGGCAGAAATAAAGCATTTTGCAATTCAAGGACATTTTTCTGAAGTAAAATTTTAAACTCCATTTCTATCTTACAGTCACAGAATACATAGCAAAAGAAAGTCAACACAACAGAAATGATATTTCAGCACAGCAACATCTATTTACAGCTTGATCTTATGAGCTACTTATTCTATCAATGTATCTCCCCTATCTTTTGAGCAAATGATCCCTAAGGTGGCTTTAAAACAGGATTGTATAAAATGACAATGATAAAATAAAATTAGGATCATTTTGTTGTTAAAGGAATAATGCTCTTAAAATGACTTCTAAAATAAAACTGGAATGGAGATTGCTTCACATATAGCTTTACCCTGGATCTCTGCTCTCGCTACCATAGCCAAATATAAATTAGCTCAAATGAGCAACAAACATATAGATAATATGTTTTTAACATCTTTCCCAACTACAAAGATTCAGCATTACCAAATTTAACAACAAGTGAAATCTGTTTAAATATAAGGAACAAAAAAGGCCCACTGAAAATGCCTTGACTTTATTTTGAAAACACATCTGTACAAGTTCAATGTGAGCATTGCCCATATTTGATCACTAAAATATTTTGGCTTGCAAACAATTATCTCATGAAATTTAGATGCCTCAGCCCAAGGGTCCAAATATGGAACATCCCTTACAACCAAGAACATTTTCAGTGTACAATTGTGTGCAGATGTAATAGTAATGAAGAACTGAGCTGTTCATGATATTCTTCTGGGCTGATTAGGGGATTGGGATTGGGAAGCCTGGTATTGTGGTGGTTCTCTTCCTTGTTCTGGGGCTGGTTCCAGGAGATGTTGAGGTGGGGGAGAGAGATTGAGCCAGGGCCCCTCCCATTTGGATTACAGTACATTCTACATGGGGTTGTCCTTGATGAGCATTTGGAAGCTGTAACTGCTCCAAAATGTAATGACACAAGCAGCTTATATTATTTCATGATATGCTCATACAGCACCACTGCTCTGTGAACTGTGAAATACACCCATTGCCAGTAACTTCTAGGTGCAATTCAAGGTGCTGGCTGTTACTTACATGGCATTAGGTAGCCATATTATTTACTTTTCCTTGGCAATTGGTCTAGGAAGTTTATTTATTTATTAAATTTATTCTCCACCCATCTTGCCCAATAACTTTGGGCAGCTTACAGTAAAATAATAATAAAAAGATTAATAAAATATGTCATTACAATGTATTTATTACAACTTATTAATAAGTTATTAATAATTTAAATTGATGAAAGATAAAAAGATAAAGATCGTGGGGCTAAACTGAAGGAGAAATCATTTAGTCCAATAATTCTAGAATGACACGCTACCACCTGGACCCCAGGCCAATTTGCAAGGCCCAGGATTTTATGGTTTTGCGGAAGGCCAAAAGGCTGAGGCAGATCTCACCTCAGGGGGTATGATGTTCCACAGGATGGGTGCCATGGGGGAAAAGGCTCCTGCCAGTAAAATTCCATGCCTGATGGGAACTGCAGCATATCCTTACTGCTGGCACAAGGGGAGTGGGCTGAACCCATTGGGATAAGCTGGTTCCTCAGGTAGCCTGGACTCATGCCATAAAAATAATAATCAATACCTTGAATTGCACCTGGAAGCAAACTGGCATCCAGTGTACTCACATAACAGTGGTGTCACATGGGTCACTCTAGAGACCCCAAGAACTATCTGTGTGGCTGCAGTCTGTGCCTGATATAGATTCCAAATGCTCTTCAAGCATAGACCCATGTAGATTGCGTGGCAGAGTCCATGTAAGAGATGACTAGGGCCTGAGTGACCAAGTGCAAGGATTCCCAATCCATGTATGTATGCAACAGGCACAGAACATGAAGTTGTGCAAAGATCTCCTAGCCACAACTGCTTCCTGCTCACTGACTCTTGCCAGAGATCATTCACAAGTGTGACCAATGATGTTTCTGTCTCATGCTATTTCTGAATCTTGACTGAAAGGAGTCCAGATAATGTGTTTCATCCAGGATCTTCTGCAGCTGCCAAACAACCAACTTTTCCGCTATCTTCTCTAAAAAGGGGAGGGAGAAAACTACAGTAGATGAAAGTTGACCAAGAAACTAGATGAAAGTTGAGGTCAAGAGTTTTTTAGGAGGGGGTGCACCAGGGCCTCCTTAAAAAGTCCTGGAAAGGTCCCTCATGCAGTCAGGAATTAATCACTGCCTGCTTCACTATTGAGTCCTTAGTTCTTCTTTTGCCACAACTATTTCAGAGTTGTATCTTCTTTATTTCTGGAGAACAGCTGGAAAAGGAGATGCTCACAGGAACAGGAATGTAGATAATTCTCAGCTCCAGCCACTAGAATTTGTTTGTGCCAGAAATGTATCAGAGCCAAACAGTGACTTAGCTTTGCAAATGATTGAAACACAACTTTCTATTGTTTCATCTTTCTATAAATGCCAGTGCCTGGAATTTCACTTGGCAGTTGCTATATTTCTTCGGCTCTTATAACCTCCATTCTATAGCTAGTTTCAGTAGCTTGGAAAGAAAGCTTGAAGGAAAAAGGGTAATTGTATTCTCTCTTTCTTCAGCTAAATCGAATTATGTGAAGTGCCTACTGGTCTTGTAATAATAACCATAATAAACAATATAAAATGTTTAAACTGTAGGCAACTTTTGAAGACAAGCTATTAATGCAATATGGTTTTAGAAAAGAAAGAATTTGAAGCATTTAATTAGGAATGATTTTTATTGATGGTGAACAAGAGAAGAATCTCTCTGGATTTCCTGCCTTACCTCTTTTCCATTACCACTTTTCAGAAAAATGGGAAGCAAATCAATTTAAAATTAGCAGTATTTGCATCATCTTTTTCCTTTAGATCTAGAGTACTGCACAGCACTACAATGTAAAATGATTCCTACCACCTGGAAGCCATGAGAATTGCATGATATTATTACTTCAAATTATAATCTACATTTCTAAACCCTGGGCTTTTATCTAAGAATCTTAGGACAGTCCATTCAAATCTTCTCCAGCACTGAATATACATGATGTGTATTCACTGAACTCAGTGGACAAAAGGATGAAAACAAAATGACTTATGGTGCAAAAGCCTTAATGAACCAGCCAATATCGGATGGACCTTTCCTTATAATATAATTCTTAGGTATAAAGCTAAGTCACTGTTTTGCCAAACTTCATTTCAAGCCTGTTTATATATATGGTTGCTGAATTTTTTAAACTTCCCTCTTCCTGTCTTTGCAAATGACAGCTTATAATCAGAGATGATGTCATTTTTATCTCAAAAGTTCAAAAAATGGTGAACACGTCATAGTCAAAACTCTCCTGAATTTGGATGTTGGTTCATAATTGTTCAATAAAATCTCAGTCATCAGACACTTTTTCATACTAACTATTGTCTATTTTCTACAACTTCCTTCAGCAAGAGAAAGGTTCTCTTGAAGTTCAATGTTAAATAGACCAGGGATATGAATTTAAATTCATATTCCATCAGTCTCATCCAGCATTGTCAAAAAAAGGTGTTGATATCCAAAATGAGCATAGTCAAATATCTTCAAAGGAATGAGGAAATTAGGGAGAATGGAATGGATTAATTACAAATGCTGAAAAAGATTTTTCCAGGCTTGGTCCTTCCAATTTGTCTCAAAAAAAGCAGCAGTAGGTAGCTCAGAAAGACCCATGTTTTTCAGAACCATTATCATGAAGTCGATAAAATGTGCTGTAAAAATTATTCAGCACTTTTTTTGTTACAGAAGTAGGGACCTAAATTATACCGAAGAACATCTGTACTCCATAATGTATGCTGCTTTCACAAATTCTTCTACCAATGTATCCAAAATGCTTTAGGAGTAAATTTTGCTGTTAATAATATAACATTGTGTTACACAAGCCTAAATCTTCTCTGTTTGTTGAAATGAGATGTGTTTATTGTTGAGTTTTCATTAAACACAAAGTTTTAAGTCCTTTGTTTTCCATACACACTATTCTTTTTCTGTTTCTAAGAAGGTCTTTCTCCCATGCATATACTCTTATTCTATTTAAATTTCACATCCTTTCTTTTAGTTCAGCGCTCTTATCATCTTTTTAAGGTCAATTTTGCTCCAGTGAATCAGATATTTGTACTGTTTCTTACTCCATCATGTAGGATCAGACGACAGTTCTGGAATCAGAATATGCTTTTCTATTATCTTGTTGATTTTGATGGAATGTCATCCATTAGTTTGACTTTGCAGGGTTGAAAACATAGCATTAAAATGTTTCCCCCCCAGTTTTTCTTTCTTCTTCTCCCCAACCCCCACCTTTATGCTGTTCATTAAAAAACATGAAGGTAAAACAAGTTAGAAACAAAAGGTCATTTGAATAGCGTTTGATAAAGAAAATTGTTTTTGATATTGTTTTGAATGGCGTATGAGTCTTATATTCCAATTTATAGATATGGAATTATTTCATCAGGCAATGTAAAAGGTTTATGTGACAATAAATGGATGAGAATTCTGAATGGCAGAAATTATTTATACACTGAATAATACATTATATGCCACATTTATCTATAATGTAACTTCAATCTGGCATGGATTTCTATTTTGTACTAATTTTAAGCAGAAATGCTTCATATGTGGTAACAATAATTTGAAGCTTATTGAACAAGTAAGAGCAAAATGGATGGTTTCAAATCTTTGACCTGAACTTTTTCACACATTACGTAATTTTCTAGAAGGATGATTGACAGAAGGTTGTTAAAAATTTTAGTATAAGTAAAAAATATAGTCATACATTAAATATGTTCTGTACCAAGGAAATGGGCAAAAGTGAAACAGAAAAAAGCAATGGGCATGTGAGAACATATAAATATGTGCTGCAAGTTAGGGTAGTAAAAATGCAGAAGGAAATACGCTGACAAACCAAGTGTGTTTTAGGTAGGTGGAAGGACTACTTTGATGAACTATGAATGTAGAAAATGAGAGAGAGAGGAGGGTAGATGAGC
>JANHZU010003893.1:116924-128637 GCA_032468055.1 Acrochordus granulatus
GTAATAAACTCAATATGGTTTTAAAGGTAAAGATAAGATAGAGATATTAAAAAGTTGCCTGTGGCCTTACATATTTAAATTACCACATCCACATTGATAAAGAGCAATAGGAAAATAAATGACAATGACTGAGAATGAAAACAGGCTCCTGTCAGGAACTTTTTAAAGGAACATTATTTTACTTATTTAGCAAACTTACATACTGCTGATATTGCGAAAAGTGACATTATGTAGCTCTGCTGGGCTGAAGACATGATGGGAATATTTTTAGCAGCTGAGGAGCTTATTATTATTATTATGGTTCATTATTACTATTATTTTCAGCTGTGAGTGACAATGACATTACAATATTTATTTATTAAATTTATATGCTGTCTATTTACCAATAAAGTGTGCTATGCAGGTGGAAACAACTGGGTCTTGGGGACTGCTTTGTGGGTATATTGGAGAAATTGTCCTGGATTTTTAACTATGCTCAATTTTTCAAAGGTTTAACATGGTTATTCTGATTTGCTTTCCCATCCCAAATCAGTGGGAAATCATGCTTCTTTTGCAGAGATTTGTTGCCACATTTCTATAATGTGGCTTCTGAAGACACAAAAACAACTCAATTTCCAGTTTATCTTCCCTTGCCATAAACTATCCCAGGACTATAATATCTCATGCAACTTTGTCAAAAATAGAACATGCTATTTTTTTAAGATAAAGTGGAAAATATGTGCAACATAAAGGAAAATTACATAACATGCGTTTGTAAATTAGCCCTGGTTCAGTTTGAATGTGAGGTCCCAAGAAAGCATAATCTGTTTCAAATCAGTGATTCAAAATTCAGGGACAAACTGCTTTGATTTAAACCATTTGGAGATCTGAACATTAATTCTGAAAAAAAGTCATTTACAGAGTGTAATGGTAAAGCATCCAAACACTCAATAATTTTCATTTTTTAACAGAATGAGATAAAAATAGCAGTGGTGAATAGAAAATTTACAGTCGCTAACCTTCTCAAGTTTCAGCTGGATACTTTTAAGGATTTTGCCACAATATATATTTGAAATAGTTCCTCCATACCTCTTTTTAGGCAGAAACAATAGAACCGGGGAAGTAAAACATAGCTGCTTCCAAATTATTCCGCAAAGTATTTAGGTTATACTGAATCAAGGCAAAGAGAAAAGTGTTCAAAAACTGTTTTAAAAATAAACTCTTTGTTTTTTTGAGGTATCAGGTATATGACACTGAAGAACACCTAGTTTATTATTTATTTTATTCATCAAATGTTTAAGGTCATCTATTTATCTGATGAAACTGGGTGGCAAATATACAATATAAAACATTAGCAATGAGTTACACGATCTTGTATAGCGAAATAGCTTTGTAGGCTCTGATTACTATATTTTGGGGGATGCTATAATGGTTAAAGGCACCAAGCTCATAATCAAAAGAATGTAAATTTGAGTCATGCCCCTGATACTAACCACTGGTGTGCCATTTCCCCTCAGCCCTAGAAAGAAAACTGCAGGGACTTGTCTGGCAATCAACAGAATTAACTGACTTGACCCCTCCCCTCCCCAAAAAAGGTGGTTTGGCCCAGTTGTTTAGCAAAGTGGCTTCTCTTGAGAAGGATTCATGTGTTGCTATTTAATAGGATGCCAGGCTAAGCAGGGCACAGTGAGAAGCTTGGCCTCTGAAGAATGACCATTTGACTGCTGAGGATTTGTGGATGCTAAGAGGGTTAGCATTGCTGTTTGGCAAGGTTGTCCACTCCTTGAAAACATTCTCTAAGCACTGAATTAGATGAGGTCTTAATGCAGGTTAGGGCACATTGGGAAAACTTGGCTCATTTGTATCAGATCTGTGTCTTGCTGACAGTATTGTATGGTGATCATAGTATAGCCAGTAGAAGTAGACTGGCATGGTGGGATACAATAGCACAGAAAGAGAAAGTGGCATTTATACTCCCATCTTCATCCCCACTCTTATTCTTAAAAGCAGCAAACATTCAGGCCAGACAATAAATATTAGCTTAGCCCCTTTTTTCATTGTTGAGTAACTTAAATCTGCCCTAATCATGCTGAATTGAAAGTAAGGATTGACTTAAGTATGCGTTCCAAAGTGGTCAGCCTTTGGCCCATATTCCAGGTGTTGACAACTGAGGTGAGCTCCCATTTGTGTTCAGAAGACCAGCCCAGAAATGTTTGTTTAAAGCAACAAATAACTAGCTGACTCTTTTGACTGGCCACATTAAGAGAGGAGAAAGTTGAGAAAATTAATGTTAGTTTTACCACCCCAAAGTTGCTCTCGATTGTTATAGGTTGGATAATCATATAAGTATCATTATACCACTCAGTTCTCTTCCATACTCACCATATAGGAATGGAGGTATTAACATGTTATGGGATCTGGGATATTTCTAGCATCCCAGAAGCAGAAAACAGCCCTGGACTTACAATATAATTTGACTGGCTATGAAGCACTTGAAAAGTCTTCACTTTGTTTCACTTTGAAACCATCTGTTTCGAGTGAGCCCTGGCTTCAGTTTCTAAATCTGCTTTGATGGGAGTGAAGGTTCATTTAAAGTACATACCCATTTAAACTTTTGCACAGTCTACTATATGATGACTGATGACTAATATCTGGTATTGTGTTCCCTCCCCAACAGAATGGTTTTAGATCCAATCTATAAATAAAAGAAATAACACACTGTGGAGAAATCTGGAATTTATGTCCTGGGTAGTAGAACCTTATCACATTTTCATTTAGGATGAAAAACACTAAAAACAATTTACATCATCTACTGGAATGAGTATGTTGATGTAAAACAGTTATTCACATTTTTATGAAGTATATAATATTCTAAAAAACCTGTATATTTCTCAATGTACATAGTTGTCTAATGCAGTTTCCTAGCCTAGTTTTTTTTAAATTCAACTCTCTCACAGTATTTGCTTCTAGATAAGTATATGCATAAAAACATTCAGTAAGGTGTTTTACATGTATATATTAAGGTATTTTCCCCACTAAATTCTTCTATTTGCAATGATATATTTGATAATATTTGGATGATGAAAATAGACACAAATGGATTATTTTTATTGCTGTCTTTCAACACTGTGACAGTCTCTGCCTGATGAATCATGCATTTTCATTTTCACTGAAATCCATGGTAGATTTCTTTTATGTCTTTAACCAGGGGCACGAAATAATATAACAAAGAAAAATTCTCAAACCTTAGGTAGAACTATATAAAATGGAGTGATGAGTAGAGCATAACATTAATCAAGACAACCGCTTGTGTTACACATACATTAAAAGGCAAAAGTATGTTAATTAGAAGGTATAGTCCTTTGAAAATGTGAAATGAGAAGATATGTATTAAAATATCTAAAGAAAACATGCCTAAGGTCTTAAGGAAGATAGAAGCAATCTCTGGATGAAAACAAAACAAAGTATTTTGCAAGGTTCTATTAGATGACAATTGATGCTTTCGCAAGTTGGGTGGTGAATAAATTTAATAAAATAAATTTGAACATTCGTATTGGCCTAAGCAAAGGCCTGTCTGAAATGAGTATTTCTGGCTATCTAAGAATTGAATTACCCAGTAATTTAAGTATCTAAGAATTGAATTACCCAGTATTTGTAAAAATACAGCTTTAATTCTCCACACTTAGATTTATTGAGTGCCAAAAAGGAACTGAAATACATAAACCATTTCCAGAAGCTGATCCACATCAGATGAATTTCTTCTGTAGGGCTTGAAACTGATCTAGATTTTAGAAGATCCAATATGTGTATGCATGCCTCTTCAGCATTTGGAGTAGGGACAATGAGGAGGGGCTGGAAGAAGTACAGAAGCCTTTTCTTCAGGATTTCAGAAACCAGAGAAGCCCTTATGCTGATATTGGCCCTTGCCTTCTCAAATGATTTATGTCTCAGGGTTACTGATTATTGAAAGCCCACCAGATATATATTTTAAAATTGGGGGACCTGGTTCAGATATTCATTGGATGCCATGCTGATAGGAGATGCAGAAGCTATTTCCTATGTACATTCACTGAATAAACAGTCGCACAATCTCTTTAAAATGACTTGTGCCACTTAGCTATGTAAAGGGACAATGATCCCTATGTCCTGGAGGTGGAAGCAGGTCCTATATAGTTCCAATTTGCCAATAGAAAGCTGAGGATATTTTTTCCCAACAATTTGACCTTGGTTTATCTAGAATCTAAACCACAGGGCCCAGTTTAAAATCTCTTGTCTCAAGGTTCCTCCTGGGGTTAATCACCATGCATTATCTTGAGACTCTACAAATGACTATAAACATTCATGGTGAAGGATTTGCTTGCTCTTTTCTTTCTGAGGGACAGAGAGACAGAGATGTAAAACTAGCTTGTAAATTACCATTGGCCTTCCCTCCCTAATTCAGTGGTGATGCAGAGAGAGGGGAAAGTGATATGTCACTTAATGAGTTTTATTGGGCTTTGTGGATCAGGTGAAATACAGCCCCTGTTTGCTTCCACCAACTAAATGTACATCTTTCTAATGTGATTAGGCCTTCATATAGGGCAGAAGGCAATTTATTATTCTGCCAGGGAGAACCAAGTTTTTCTTTAAAAATTGTTACTCCCGAAGTCGGCAATTACTTTAAAATAAATTTACCAAAGACAAAATTGTGCCTCTTGGGTCAGCAAATGACTTCTCTGTTTTTCTTGAAGAGACAAGGTGTTTATTAAGGACCTTCTTAGTTTACTGTGTAGGTTTTTCACTTTGAATAATTGTCCAATTAAATATAATTTGGAAATCCGTGCTAACGGAGTGCTTGCATTGTACCAGGAAGAATATCTCTGAAAGATGTGCATTAATAAATCCCTCTGAGCCCTATCACCTTTAAAAATGGCTTCTTTTGTTTAATTTTTGGAATTTTTTAGTAGAGATCTAAGCTGTATATTTGGTCATGATGCTATTTTTGCACAAATAATTTATACAGGTCCTTCTTTTGGAATCCAGAGAAAGCAGGTTCAAAATTTAATATAAGTTTATTTTTTCCTGGATGCTAGCTCTTGTTTAGGTAAGGACATATTTTACTGCTGAAACTTTGATGTCCCATGTTTCTGTCTCGTTATGTTTAGTTATGCTTGTAATATGAAAATAATATAATATTAAAAAGATTTAGAGCTGTAAATTCCTAATATGAGGGGAAAAATAATTTCAAACAGATTTTATCAGATATTAGCTCTTTCCTTCCACTTACATTACCATACTTGTCTTCCGTTGAAAAATTCCTGTTAGCAACCTGCTTTTAGACAGACAGGTTTGTAACCTGCAGAGTTTAAGAATATGTGATGTCAAAATGCTAACTGAAGATAAATTTAAATGCAACAATTAGTGAAAGAAATACGAACATGGTCTGGAATATATTAATACCTGTTTGGAGTAAACTGATATATTCAACAGCAGAGAATTCAGAGATGGAGCAAACACACAAGCTATCAATATTCTAAGAAACAAGAAAAAATGTGTTTTCTGAAAGAAAGAAATCTGCCATGTATATTTTTTCACAGAAAGAAATGAATGATTCACTGATGCGGACTTAATCTTAGTATGGACAGCAGTAATATATTTATGCATTTTCAGACCACAGAACCTGTTAGCATTCACTGTTCTTAGCTTACAATACTTGTACAATATAGCACATCCTAAGAAAAGAACAGGAAAGATTATCTGTGCCAGTTAATTCCATTCAGACTTAAAAAAAACTAAAAATGATGAATGAAACAATAAGAAAATTCATGTGACACAGATTAGATTAATCTGCACATTCTTAGAATTACCTTAGGGAATAAGAATTGAGCAAGTGGTGGTCTTGAATTCAGCTCTTTGGGGCAATTTGAACATTAAATCAATTGGTTGTTAATTAATTGCAATGTGTATAAGGAACGCAACAGGAAACAGAAGGCTCCACAAGCCACTGAGGAGAATAAAGGCATGTTAATGATGCACAAACTGTTAACATTTATGTAATTCTTGACTATTTGAAACAGCACTTAGGAAAGTTTGCTTGTAGAATTTATCTATGCTTCTTTCATTGTAAATAAGTAAATACATATTATTAATAATAATTATGGCTGACATTATTGGCAGATGTATAAGTGGGAGTCAAGCAGAAGTAAACCTAGATGGGCAAGGGTAGGAGGTCAAAGTAATTGCCATGACCATACTTTCTGTGCTTTGTCCTTTCTAAAACCTGTAACTTCTCAAGAAAGACAGTGAAATATAACAGATTCCAAAGTCCACTCAATATATACTGGATTTCATCTAAATGTAGTCATGCTTAGAATACATCTGTTCAAATTAACAAGACTAGTCAATCATATCTAAATATCCTGTTGAAGGCAGGAATTGCCAGACTAACTAATAACCAGGTCAGAACACAAAAGCATTCTGGTTCAAAGCAAAATCACTGGGCAATCCAAAATTTGTGACCAGGGTTTAATCAGGCAAGGAATTATCAGGTAATTAGAGCTTCAGGTAAAATAATTAGGGCAGGACTTTTCCTTGATTTCCTCTGTTATAGAGAAATCATGCGCTCTCTCTGATATACATTTTTCCCAAACAAAGACCAGCTAAATCAACCTTCCCTGACCTGGAGCTTTTTACATAATTTGTATCATGACTCTCATCAACCTCAGTCAGTATAGTCCCTAGAAAAAAACAAATCAGAACAGACTGCTCTAAATTGTGCAGACAAATCATAGCTAAAGAACAATATAAATATTTTTTTCTGGGGAAAAAACCCACACATTACAGCTGAAAATCGTATAATGTCCTGAGAAGCAAGTATTTTTCGTATAATTGCTTTTTCAAAGTTAAAAAAAATGATTTTGTATGTTTCAATAACTATCTTAGGTCAAACACAATCATATCATGAGAGCATAATGGTATAGTATCTCTTTCCAACACCAATTCCTGTTGATGACTCGTTACTTATTAGGCTACGGCTCCAGTCTTCATGTATTGGCTTGAACTTACATCTAAGATGTCATGCCTATCTTATGCTTACTACCACTAGACAGTACATTTGCCCTTTTGTTTTGTGCCACCACTAGGCCAGCCCTGTCCCTACTAGCTGACTGGCAGGAAAGGGAAGGGAAGGGCAGTACCAAGTGAGCTGTTGGGGATTTCTGATCAGTTTCTTGGAGATTTAGTGCTCCCCTTGCTGGTGCCAAGCCTCACTTAAAACACATCAATTGCTAAGCCCACAGCATTTGACTCAGCAAACTGGAGAATGATGCTTGATAGTATCTTTGTATGACAAAGGTAATTAAAAAAATATACTATTGTGAGGACCCAACTTTTACTTGCATATTGTCTCAAAATTCAGGAGGGGTTTACTCCCAAATGATATGATAAAATGCTTAAAACCAACATTGCGCACATAGAGCTCAAGATAGTGTCTACCACAAGTGTGATCGACCCTTTGCATTTTCCCTCCCCACTAAATTCTTTGTAGCAAAATCCAAATAGTCCATTCTCCCCTCTAAAGCCCATGCTATTGAAAGTTTTTATGTGCCAGACTACTTTCATTGAGCTTTTCATGCTGCTTGAAAGCCTGAAATACAAAAGTGGCTTCAGCTTCAAATAATGTGCATATTTCTTCATAGGCACAGTTTGCCCAGAAAGAGGAACATATTACAAAGTTTAAAGCTTCAAGAAGGTAGCAGATTCTTGTTTGGTGACAAGAATGGATTAATTTGGCTCTTTAAGACTGGGGTTCAGGGAGAGACTTTGAGGGGATGAAATTGTGGTGACGTCTCTATGGATATCAGTGGGAGGTCTTTTCCCCCACTCTTCTGAACTGAGTGGATCAGATTTTAAATAGGGGGGTATTAAAAACAATTATTTTCTTGATAAAGAGCAGTACAAAATAGCACTATTCAAGTAAAAGGTCAGCAGTCATGCATTAATCTGCATTGCCACTGATGACAAGGAATCTGAAAATGGAATAACAAAAGGTGGAGATTTTCTTTCTCTCTTTGCATTATAGAAGGTGTGAGTGGAAGAGATGGAAGGCCAGGAAGACTTTGTTGGCTGCTACTAGCAAGGCTGCTTTGCTGAAAACAAAGATCCATCTTTAGGAATGGATTCCAGTTTCAAGACCATTAACATTTCTCTACTCCCAGGACTCATCTTTGTCAGTATGGATGTTCAGCAGCTCATTTCTTGGAAGATCACAGAAGTGCCTTACCATGAGTCATGATTGCTGAAGACTGCTTATCACATGCCATTCAATGTGACCTTCAGAGTTATTGGTTTGTATTTTAACAAAGGAGCATTGATCAGGACTAATTAGAAGGGAAAACATTGCTTTAGTACTACTCTATTTGTTCTAACAGGACCTGCTCTGTTTCATGACATGCAGCATGACCCTCTGTCTCGGAGAGCAACTCAAGGGTTTTTGCTGATCTAGGTGGATTGTGACTAGAACTCATTCAATTAAAAGTGTTTGTTTTAACCTTCAAAGCAGTACATGACTTAGAGACCGATTGCCTTAAAGACAATCTCCTTCCATGTTAATCAGATCCACTATTAGTTGGCCAAATAAGGTCAAAATATAACTAAAAGGGGGGGCCTTTTCAGAAATGTTCACTGCCTGTTTCAGAAGTTTCACCCAGTGCCTACAACATTATATTTTCAGTGCTTGGTGAAGAATACTCTTCACTCTTAGCTTCTGTACTTAGTACTTTTCGTATTATTTTCCCACTGTGTTGTTCCTTTGGCTGATTTTGCTTTAATTGGACTCATTTGTTCTGCTTTTAATGTGTGCATCACCCAAGAAGTTTGCCATTTTGGTTTCCTTTGTTGGCCAGCTATGGAGGACTTGACATCAAACATTCACCTGAACACATAAGAGCTTGAAAGTGGGTAAAGATTGAGGGCATAGATCTGGCCTTTCTCCACCTTTCTCCATCTTCTATGAAATCTATCAGGAAGGGAAGATGCACTTCTATTTATTTAAATGACATAACAGACTTTTGTACAGTGTACAGTCTTGATTCATTAGGGTCCTAAGTTGAATGGAATTCTATTCATGTTCAAGGAAGTCCAACTAAAACTTGAACTGAATATATAATTTTTGGAAAGAGTAGAAAGCAAGAATACAGATACAGTTCAGTCTCAGCCCACTTTTAAGCCCTCACATGTTCAGGTGAACACCAGCATATGGCTTCAGTTAACTTTTTGTGGGGCTGGTGGTGTCATCAAATATGCTTGAATTCAATCCTTACCAACCTCAGATAGCCTATTGGCTGGGGATGATGGAAATTATACTCCAGAACATTCAGAAAGCATCAGGCTGTTCCTCTGGATCCTCAGTGTTGCTAAAGTTTTCAAATTAGTTTTGTTGTTTTCAGAATTTACTGCAAAAGTTCATACAGAAAGACAGGCATGTTCAATTCTTTCTTGGATGATTTTGCTAGGTAAAAATGTGTCTGTGCTGTATCTTCTGTGATGTGCTTTAAAAATCCCATTTTCTCTTTTTTTAAATTTAATAGGTGGAAATAGCTAAAGAGCGAGGTCCTGTACCTGGTTCCTTAGCTAAGAACCTGTATTCACCATACAGAGGGAAGTAGGATTGAGAAGCTAGAGCTGCCTTCTGACTTTTAATGGGTGGTGAATCCTTTACTAAGATCCCATCACAATAGGACTTTGGAGCACACATGAGGGCCCTATGGAGCCAAATAAGCAGTAGGGTTCCCAATCACATCAGGATAGCTTTTCACATCTTTTCAAATAGATCTATGACAGTACTTATAAGGTTATCTGTTAATTTGACTGAGGTGGAAGCTAGCTAAGAGCTCTCCCCTCTTCACTTTTTAAATTAATTTTAATAGTCTTCACCCTTGCCTTCTTTTAAATTTTTATATTGTTTTTAGATTTTGAGATTTTATTGTATACTGAGATCTTCTGTGAGGAAGATGGATGGTTTAAAAATGTGATAAATAAAACAAAAAAAAATAGTGTCCCTTGCTTATTATCTGTCCTTTGTAAAGGAGGGGAGAATCCAAATCATCTCCATACAAAATAGTGGAAATAATATTAAAGTGAGAAAAAATTATCTAAATCTTTCTCTGTCTCTTTTAAAAAGCAATGAAGCCTCTGGGTATTTTGTTAACACTGAAGACTGTTAAATTGATGTGAGATCCGTTAATTGCTGACAAACTAAAAGCTTTGCATCCACCCTAAGAACTGACAGAGAAACTCATTTCTTTGTAGTCTTGGGACAGATAGCCTGGTAGAGAGTGACATGAAAGAAAGCCATTTTTCAATTCACAACAAGGTCTGCTAAATCCATCTCTTTGGATTCAGTTAACAAGGAAGAAGAATTTTGAAATTAGTCCTTGCATATCATGTTTTCAATTTAGAGCTGCAGAGCAGTTCCCCTTTAATATAACCAATTTCAGACTAAATTATTAGTGGAATATGTCCAAATTCAGCCTAATTCATATTCCGATATCCCATTGCATTTCAATTGTGGCTTTCCTATTTCTTTTGGGAGCACAGCCAAGAGTGCTCTGTCTTCTTGCAATATTTTTAAAGGCTCCTCACACAATTTAAAGAAATAGCAAAACTCGATGCATCAAATTCTTCTGACCTGAATTCAGTCAAAAGCCTGCATACATTCACAAAAGGTTTCTACTTTTCTATTTCTTTTTATTTCTCACAATTGTCCTCCTCTTTCTATGCCTTTAGGTGCATGTATGTACATAACTCAGGAGAAAAGGAAAAGTTGATACTTAGTTTTTCATGTTAAGTTTTACACAATGATTGGCTGAAATCTTAACATTTTCCAACAAAGTGAGATCTGTTTACCTTTTTATTAATAAAGGACTTTATTGAGAAGGGTAACCGTCTTGATCCTTTGAGGTAGCTTCTTTAAACAAAAAAACCTTCTCAGCAGTGGATCCCACAATCCAAATGCTGTTCATAAAACATTTAAGAAAGATCACTCAATATGAAAATGTTTTTTGAAGGAGGCGAAAGGAAAAAAGACTCAGAATTGCAAGCAGACTCAGTTTTTTTGCGTAATGACTCTTGGTATCCCACTGAGCGAAGTCTCTCCCCAGCTTCTCTTCTGCATTCTTCATCATTCCCTGTGGGAGAACGAGTTGGATTTGCCTGCCATATTCACAGCAATCGAGGTGATCCAGGTTGAAAGAAAATCAATAAGATGTGTCCGTTTATGCCTTACAAAGGAAGAAAGGTCTAAAGAACAGGCATGGGACGTGACTCAAGCACTGGAGACTTAATAAGAGTTCTACTTGTGTTTGAAGGGAATGGTAATTTATATTTTACTTTGAACTTCCTTTTTATGCTTCATAACTATCAGGATTTGGGGTGACACAAGAAGCAAGGAAAATGAGGTTTGATGCTGTCTTAAAAGACTTAACTCATTTGGAAAGTGCAGATTTAGAATCCTCCCCCCTCTAGGAAAAAAAAGGGAGAAATGGTTTTAAAAATAATCGAACCACGTTACATTTACATATTGGTGTCTCCCTCGAGAAAACTAGTTCAGAATACTTTGTAATTGGGATGTAGATTGGGTAGTGAAAGGTTTCTTTGAGCATATATGTGAGGGTTTTTTGGGGGGGAAGGAGGGAGGGAGGAAGGAAAGAAGGGAGGAAGGGAGGGAAGAAGGAAGGAAGGAAAGATTTACAGAATA
>JANHZU010003894.1:51584-64685 GCA_032468055.1 Acrochordus granulatus
GGCAGGGAGGATGCCTCGCAGCAGGGAGGCTGGCACAGTAGCAACAGTCCCCACTGGTCCCAAGAGCCCAGTCTCAAGAACAGGGTCTCACACCCGGAGACTCGTGGAGCAAGGCCCCTGGAGGCCAACAGCGATTCTCGGATGACCACCGCCGCCCCCCCCATGAAAAACCTCTTTTCAAATCATCCTTTTCTGCTGAAAAAAATGTCTCTTGTTTATCTGTTTCTGCCTTTACTTCTGATAGTCCTTCCACTGAAGCCTTAGTCTGGTTGATCTGTGACGAAGTTCCAATGTGCTGGCTGTGTGCAATGTATGCGTCGTTCCTGATCTGTTGTTTCATTTGTCTTACCTTGAACCTTGTTTTATTGCCATGCTTTACATTGCATAAAGCTGGACAACATTCACAATAAAGGCGGGATCACTGGACAGAGCGGGGTGGATCGATGCCGTCAATTGTTTCTTCTGTACTTTAAAATCAAAGACGTTTTAAGCAAGAGTCGAGCACCGTGAGCAAGCAGGAATGCTTTCTCCTGGTTGAGGTACGGTGCTCTGACCCACATACGAGGGCCGGAGGGCAGCACCTTCTGCTCAACCGTGAAGTCCCCTGGATGACTTTGGGCTGGCCTCTCCTCGGCTAACGCCAGGTGGTGCCTCGGAGCAGCGTGAAAGAAGAACGCATCTCGACGGATCACCGTTTTCTCGGTTTTTCGAAGTCTGCTTTGTTTGATTGCCAGCCCTCTGCATTAACGCGGAGGAGGAGGAGGAGGAGGAGGGCCGCCCCCGAGTCTTGCAGCAGAACTGAAGAAAGGAAGCGATTCCCCCCCCGCCGACACTGCTGGGTTAGCACTGCTGTGGGAAGGAGGCTGCCCTCTAGTGGCGGATTGAATTTTTAATTAATTAATGCCCGTTAATTTCTTCTTTGCATTTCAGCCCCCAGGTTGCCCGGACTACAGTATGCTTTCCTTTATGGGTGCATTTCATGGGAGAACCTTCGGTAAGGAAGAATTACTGGGGGTTTTGTTGTTGTTGTGAGAAGTAGGATTACATGTAAGTTTAGAAAGCCAGCGAGATGCGTTGATTATGTGCCAGCAAGCTGGTGTCGAATAAACCCTAGTATTTCAAGAGCTTTCACCCTTGCCTCGGCACCATTTAGATGATCCCTGGTGCTGTGTTGGGGGCTACAATGATATAGACAGAAGCCCGGCAAAGAAATCTTGTGCAGGAAGGAGAAAGATCTGAGCCTTCTAACATCCTTCTGCAGAAAGTTCTTGACTTGCGTCCATAATTTGGATCAGAATTTCTGTTGCTAAGCAAAGCAGTTGTTAAGTGAGTCATATCTGATTTTACATACTTTTTTTTGCCATGGTTATTGAGTGAATCACATGGTTGTTCAGCAAATCCAGCTTCTCCCATTGACTTTGCTTGTTGGAAGCCAGCTGGGAAGGTTGCAAATGACGATCACGTGACGCTGCAACCATCATAAATGCATCCCAGTTGCCAAGCACACAAATCATGACCACGTGACTGTGGAGATGCTGACGCAGTTGTAAGTCACTTTTTCAGTGCTGTTGTAACTTTGGACAGTCACTGAACAAGTGGTTATAAGTCAAGAATGACCTGTATGCTCTTTTTCTTCCCTTCCCTTCCCTGCCTTTCTTCTTTTATCATATAGAATAGTTATGGATAGTCCAATCTGATTCTTTTCTTTTGTACAATACCTAATCCCTTCTCTTCCCTCCCCCTTGTATTTTATATCTCAAATATGAAAAAAGTTTGTTTTCTGGTGGGTTGCTTGGCTTTTTAACTTGTTTCTTTCCCATTCCTCTTGAGGATTTATTGAAGCAGACTTGATTGGTGGAGGTGGCTAAGCTGGTGGTTTGTTTCCTCCGGCACATCTTTCCAGGGTTTTGTAGTCTGCTTGGCTGTTCTGACTTCTTGGAAAATCTTCTGGTTCTTGATTTCTTCACTTGGCATATAACAGAAACAGGAAAATTAATGAAGACATAAAGCATTGGAAGGAAAGTTGTACAACAAAAACTAGGATGGTCACACACAGCTTCTTGGCTACCTTATCATACAGGGATACTCCAGTCTTCTGTACACTGAGCAGTGATTGCATTAAAAATTACTCAAGAGGAAATTTGAACTACGCATGAGTGCTGTCCTGAAACATGATGCAGGTGTTTTAAAAAGCACATGCTTTCTCATTAAAGCCACACCATCTTTTTTCAGGCAAAATAGTCTGCAAAATGATGAGCTACTTTAATGAAAAGCAGAGGAGCTGTGCTTGGACCTTGTGTGAAACCTCCCTGAAGTTGCTCCTTCGAAGGGTGTACGCCCCTAAATTAATTGATTTGATCTGAGTGAAAGAAACGTTGAAAATTAACGCTCTGCCATCAGTTTGAGCAAGCATTTTTCTGCAGGAGGTTCTTCGGCCAGCAGAAGGTGCTGTCTCCGAGGGCTTCCTGTGGCCTTCATCTCTTGTTCCTCTTCGTGTAGGCTGCTTGGCCATGACGCATTCCAAAGCCATTCACAAGCTGGACATCCCTTCCTTGGATTGGCCCATCGCTCCTTTCCCACGGCTGCAGTACCCCTTGGAAGACTTTGTGAGGGAAAATGAGCAGGAGGAGGCGCGCTGCTTAGAGGAGGTAAGGACTCTCCAGCTTGGGCGGCAGGGTGCAGAAAGGGCAGATGCAGAGGGAGTTCCGCTTGCTCAGTTCACCCCGCGCAGGAATTTCCTGGAAGGGAGAAGCTGCTGGCAAAACATCTTCCTCTTGACTTAGCCGAGCCCAAACCAGGTTCATTTCGGTCAACTTGCTGCCTGGTAGTACAGGCAATGGGGCAAAACTAGGATCCTGCTGCAGTTGAAATGTCAACTGCATGACCTTTGTTTGCTTTCCCTCTCGTTAAAAACGGGTGGAAGGACGACAGGTAGTCCTCGACTTACGATCAGTGGCTTAGTGACCGTTCAAAGTTAACAGTGAACCTCCCCAGAGCTACGTATGACCCCGTTCTGGAGTTCCAATGGCTGCAAACAACCCCCCACCCCTTGCAGTCAGGTGATCACCATTTGACTGCTTGGCAACCAGTTCACATTTACAGCGGTTTGCAGCATCCCGAGCTTACGTGATTATGATTTGTGGCTAGTTTCTGGCATTTACTTCCAGTTTCTAGCAAAAGACAACTATTCAGTAAAATGGATCTGTTTAACAACTGCCACATTCACTTACCAATCCTGGCAGTCACTTAACCGCAGCATTCACTTCATGACCACTGCAAAAAAAAGGTTGCAAAATCAGGGCGCAGTCCTACGGCGACCTGCTTAACAACCCCAACTTACTGCTGTAATACTGGGCTCAGTTATGGTCACAAGTCAAAGATTACCAGCGTCCCTTTGAAAGGACTGAAGTGGAGGATTTGTATCTGGATCTGCCCACCGGCAACACCGAAAGACATCAAAGGCAGCCCATTGTGCGCCCACTGAAGAAAGAACTTGACTGCTGGATATTTTTTTTACGAGGTCAAATACAGGGGGGCAAAAGGAAAAAAAACACAATGCTTTTTTTGCCTGCAGATAGGTTCACCAGCGATGCTAAAAATATCTCAGCAGATATTTGGCAACTACTGGCAAAAAATAAGCTGGCCTGATTTTTTGTTGGCACAAGAGGGCCGTCTGCTGTGTCCGAGGAGACGTCGCTATGCAGCTCACTCGCCACCCAGCAGTCTCATGATTCAGGCACAGAGCAGAGCGGCTTGTGGGAGGCATCAGTCATTATGGGGTGTGGGTACCCTAAAGCAGTTCAGGATAAAAGCCCCTGCAACATCGGCCTTGGTACCCTTGCCAGGCAGGGACCAAATCTGTTCCTGCCCTAAGCAGCTTTATTTTGAGAGACGTCACGTCATCACCAGTGACGCTGACAAAGCCAAATCGTAGTGACAGGTGCTGGCCTAGAAACCAGGAGAGAGAGTTCTAGTCCTCATGGGGCAGGAAAGCCGGTCGGGTGACTTTGGGCCAGTCTCTCTCTCCCAGCCCAGCCCTCCTCCCAGGGTGGTGGCTGTGTGGAAAATAGGAGGAGGCAGGAATATCGGGTACGTTGCTCGCTTTGAGTCATTTATAAAAATAATAAAGGCGGGATAAAAAAAAATCTTGAAAACAAAAAGGATTGGAACAGGTTCCAGCCGCTGTCTGCTGCCCCAAACGGAAGTGAAAAATCTGCCCCTTTGCCTTCAGCAGCAAAAAAAAGCCCTGATCTGTCTTGCTTAAGGGAGCAGATCTGCAGCGCTGAGACCTCTGTGGGTTCAGGTATCAAAGAAGTCGAGACGGCGGTGGAAGCCACGTGGTCAACATCCTGCCCCAGTTTCACAACAGGGGTGCCTTCGACGGCGGATCGCAGCCACTCCTCATTTGCTTACTCAAGACCACAGTTGTCTGGACTGGCATCCAGAGGGAGGCAGTCCGGAAATGTCCGAGGAGCTGCCTGCCCTCCTTAACATAATTTCTGGTGATGATGGTCAGCAAGAGTGCGGAAGGTGATGGGAGACTCCTCCAAGTCACCAAAGAGTCGGCGGTTCAGAGCTCTTCAGCTCAAAGGATCCATCGTCCAGGGACTGCAGCAAAAGATCCATCGTCCAGCGACTCCCGTGAGTCCAGGAAAAGCCACGGTGTCTGTAAGGCGGCCAGTAAGCACGTCAAGGGCACCCGCTCCAAAGCCCTTCGGGGTTTCAGGCGCAAAATGCTGCAGGCCCTGCTAA
The DNA here is from genome assembly GCA_032468055.1 of Acrochordus granulatus. Classification (NCBI taxonomy): domain Eukaryota; kingdom Metazoa; phylum Chordata; class Lepidosauria; order Squamata; family Acrochordidae; genus Acrochordus; species Acrochordus granulatus. The sequence goes on from JANHZU010003894.1 coordinate 56,337, forward strand.
CGAGAGGCAGCGGCTGGGTTCACCAGCGACGCTAAACAAGTTTGGGGTCGAATGAACTCCAGCTGATGTCACAACAAGGTTAGCCAACAGCCTGCAAGCCACCTTCTTCCAGAGGGTAAGCTGGAGAAACCATTTTGTGGCTTTTCTGGATGTTGATGTGGTTTGGACTAAAAACTTGGCAGCGGAAGACGAATGTAAAACTTCTTCAGAGAATGCAAAGCAGGTTGCAGAAACACCACAAATGCTTTGCAGCTGCTAAAAGACCACGCTAATGCGAGGTCCTCAATCTGGGTTTTGAAAGCCGAGGGACTGAGCGTTCCTTGGCGAAGGATTTCGTTTTTCAGGGCTCTTTGGAGACCAACGGGGCGTGGGATGCTTCGAGTTCTGGAACTCAAGCTGAAGATAACATCCTCCAAATGCGCCACAATTAACACTTGGTTAAAAGAAGCCCAAAGAAGGAATGAATCCATCAGATTTGAATTTGGTGGAAGTCCACAAAGGAATGAGCATTTCTCAGAAGGTGTTTTCTGTTTTCAGAATGGTTGGTTTGAATGAAGCATGATTCTTAATCATTTCTTTGGCCTGTGCTGATATCAGTCACGTTTCTTCTGAATTTGTTCTGTTTATTTCATGTATAGCATATCCTCATTAGCTTTAAACAGCAGTTTATGCCTTCAGGGGGACTTTTTATTTAACAGTGGATTATAGCAGGTTTTATTAACCAATTGTCCCATGGGTCATCTTTCTCCAGTCTGGGACCTTTCAACATGTGTGAGATTTCAGCTCCCAAAATTCCCTGTCCAGATGGGAAAGATTGCACACATCTGGAGGACTCTCTTTCGGGAAGGTTGTTCCATGGCGTTCCCTGAAATGTAGTAAATGATTGCAGTGCATTGCAACGAGCGAAATAATATCAACGACCGATGGCATATCAATTATTTGTTTCTTTTAAAAAAAAATCTTGCTGTGATCTAACATACAGGTGGAAGATTTGATTGTAAAATACAGGAAAAAGAATAAAGTTGTTGCAGGAATCATTGTGGAGCCGATTCAGTCCGAAGGGGGTGACAATCACGCATCAGACGATTTTTTCCGGAAGTTGAGAAACGTTGCAAAAAAGGTGAGCCCTGACATAAAATGGGACATTTTCAAAACAGAAGACTTGTCTCCTGAGCAATGGCCCTGTCCAATCTTTGAGAAGTCACTTCCAACCTGGTCTGGGAAAACCCAACAGGAGTCCCGTGGAATCGAATGTCTGTGTTTAGTTCTATAGGAAAGCAAAATACCTCGATGTAGGCAGGGTGTAAGGAGTGGTAGAAGGTAAAGGGTTCCCCTGCCAGTGGAGGCCGACTCTAGGGGGCGCTGCTCACCTCCGATTCACAGCCGAGGGAGCCAGTGTTTGTCCGAAGACACTTCTGTGATCATGTGGCCGGCATGTCAATACGCCAAGGCACACAGAGCGCTGTTACCTTTCCCACCAAGGTAGGTGGTACCTATTTATCCACTTGCATTCTTACGTGCTTCGAACCGCTAAGGTGGCGGGAACTGGGGCAAGTCACGGGAGCTTCACCCCGTTAGCGGCGGCGCTTGGGTCTCAAGCTGCCTAGCTGCCGACCTCCTGGCCGACAAGCCCAGCTTCTTAACCACTCAGCCACCATGCCCTCGCATAAGAACCGGTTATCTTGATAATTTCCAATTCACCAGGATCATACTGGGCCTTCTATTTAAAGCTTTTTTGGGTTTTTGTAAAATAGTACAATTCAGATGAGCAGTGGATGGATCTGGGAAGTGGAAACTTGTTCCCACTAATTTCTTTTTTTTTCGAATTTTGAGTTTATTGTGAGATAAAAACACAAAAAGAAACAGAAGTGAAAAGGAGAAAGAAAGGAGGGAGGGAGGGAAGGAGCACTACAACACAAGAAAAGAATTAGTACATCCTCTTGCTTTACAGTTCTAAACATTTCAAGCCACAATAAAATCTTTCTAATTGTCAAAACCTAAAATTAGAGTTCTTTTTTGTTTTCAAACGGAAACAAAACCAGATAAATCTTTCTATTTAATTAAACCATCACTGTTGCCATCTCCACCGACTCCACCCCCTTCACCACCCACTCTTCCATTGTGGGAATTCGTCCATCTCTCCATTTTTGTGCATGTCAGGTTCTCGCTGCTGTCAACATTTGCAAGAACAAAGTTCCATAATTTTCCTACAAGCTTTTTGTCCATCAGACATAAAAGGAAAACTTCTGGTTTCAGATTTATATTCATTTTAAGAATTTTTTGAATTAGTGTAAACAGCTGGCCCCAGTATTTCTTTGCTTCATCACAGGTTCACCAGAGGTTATAAAAAGTGCCCTCTTTGCGTTGCTCCACCGATTTCCAACGGCTGCCTCTGAGACGCTGAGAGCCATCCCACACCGAATATTTGTTTTGTTTTACACGTCGGGCAGAACGGATGCCAGGCTGAACTGTGACGTGACTTACTAAGTTTCGGCTTGCGCACTGCACCACCCCACCCGTTGCCACTTGCGAACTAGGATTTGTGGCATAATTCAGCCTTGCACAACCAGAATGATTTTCCAATTTCCAACCATCAACCATGATTTTGCTGGATTCTGTAAATCCAGACATATTTATTGTTCAGTTGCTAAGTCATGTCTGACCCTTTGCCACCCCATGGACCACAGCATGCCAGGCCTCCCCGTCTTCCACCGCCTCCCAGAGTCCGCTCAAACCCATGTTCACCGCTATCGAACCGCCCCCTCCCCTGCCATCCCCTTCTCCTTTGGCCTTCCATCTTTCCAGCATGAGGAACTCTTCCAGTGAGTCCTCTCTTTACGTTAGGGGGCCAAAGTCTTTGAGCTTCAGCTTCAGTATCTGTCCCTCCAGTGAGCAATCAGGGTTGATTCCCTTTAGGACTGACTATTTGGAAAAGGTCTGACTAAACTTTGGATTGTGAGCTTCCCAGGGTTCTTCCCAGGGTTTGGTTTAAGATAAGCAGCCATTTAAATGTTTTTAAATAAATTTATAAATCACAATAATTTACTAATGCTGCCCAATTTAAAGAAATCAACACAAAACATGGCTTAGTGAAGATGTGAAGCAATTTTCCTAAGGTTGCCCAATTCCAGGTTCACAAATACTTGCACTTAACTCACAAAATCATCCCACACAACGTGTGGTCCTTAATGGAACTCCCTCTACGTGGAGGGAAGCGTGCAGTGGGGTTATCCCAAGGTTCTGTCTCGCACCCAGTGCTCTTCAACATCTTCCTAGGTGACCAGAAGAGGTCATCGTATTTGTGGACGACAAATTGCTAACACTTTGGAAGACAGACTCAGAAGGATCTTGACAGACTTGGGCCCTATCCAACAAGATGCCGTTCAGTGGTGGGAAAAACCAGGTCCTGCACTGAGGCAGGTACCGGACTGGCGGTACGTGCCTTTGAGAGGGATTTGGGGGTCCTGCTGGACCACCATTTAAGTGTGAGTCAGCAGTGCGCTGCAGCGGCCGAAAGGGCCCACGCAGTCCGAGGCTGCATCAAAGAGGGAAAGCAACAAGACACAGGAAGTGATAACACTGCCCTGTAGCGCATTAGTGAGGCCACATTTGGAAGACTGCATCCAGTTCTGGTCACCATGCGAAAAGATGTTGAAGCCCTAGGAAGAGTGCAGAGAAGGGCAACAAAGACGATGTGAGGGGTCTGGAGGGTGAATCATACGACGAATGGTTTAGGGAAATGCTAAATGAAAGGAAAGCTTCGAGGAGGCGTGATCGCATCTTCCAGTCCTTGGGGGGCTGTCGCAGGGAAGAGGGCTTCGATTTATTCTCCATAGGGCCTGAAGGCTGGGCAAGAAGCAGTGGGTGGAAGCCCATCAGAGGGAGATCCAACCTGGAAGTAAGGAGGAATTTCCTGGCAGTGGGGCTGATGAATCAGCGGAACAGCTTCCCTCCCGGAGTTGTGGGTGCTTCGTCCATGTTCAAGAAACATTTGGACAACCATTTGTCCGGGATGAGAGAGGGATTCTTTGCCTTGGGTAGGGGGCTGGACTAGAAGGCCTCCAAAGCCCTTCCGTGACCCTAAATCCCACCTCCTGAGAATGATCCGCTCGCGCATTCCTAAAGGAATCAATGTAGGCAGGGCCGGCTCCTCTTTCCTTCTTCTCCGGAAGGCGTCCCAGCCCCTTTCTTACGGGGACTAACTTGGTGCGTGCTTGCTCAACAGCACGGCTGTGGCTTCTTGATCGACGAGGTGCAGACCGGCGGAGGATGTACGGGCAAATTCTGGGCCCACGAGCACTGGGGGCTGGAGGACCCCGCAGACGTCCTGACGTTCAGTAAGAAGATGATGACGGGAGGATTTTTCCACAAGGAAGAATTTCGAGCGGACGCGGTAAGTCCCGCGGCGAAGAGCCGTAGAGTAGCCCTGGCTGCCCTGGTGCCATCAGGCAGCCCTCAGCTGACACCCACGGCCGGAATCGGAAATTCCCGCCGCTACGAGATGCAGCCGGCACGAGAATCGCGCCCAGTCCGAAGATGTGTCTGGTGAGCGTTACATGAACCGGCCGGCCGCCTCCTCTGGCTGTGTTTGCCATCCGCTGCAACCGTCGTCAATGCGTGCTGGTCGCCAAGCTCCCAAACGGTGATCGTGGGACCCTGGCGATGCTGCAACGGCCGTAAGTGCGAAGTCGGTTGTGGGTGACTTCGTCAGTGCCGTTGCGACTCTGATTCTAAGTCGAGGACCACCTGTATGTCGAAACGAGAGAGAGAGACACTAACTCTTCCTTGTTCTTTTTTCCTTCTTCTCTCTCCTTTGGTTTGTCTGCCCTGCAGCCATATAGGATTTTTAACACGTGGCTTGGGGACCCTTCCAAGAACCTTCTGCTTGCAGAAGTCATTAATGTCATAAAAAGGGAGGACCTCCTGAGCAACGTCACCCATGCGGGGAAGACCCTATTGATGGGGCTGCTGGAACTCCAGGTAAAGGTCGGGTGGTGAAGTGTTCTTGCAGTTTGGTGCGAAGTAGGAAACGCTGCAACTCTCGGGATGCGGAGATGTTTCTAAAATTGCCTTTCTGTTCAATAGGAAGGCACGACATAGGGTAACTGTGATTTATTCTGTGGACTTGATACGCAGTGGACAGTGTGCAGTCGTTACTTTTTGAAAAATAACGCATCCGTTCCCGGTCTACAGTCCAGGTTAAGCAAACATCATCGAATTATGCGTGTACTCAAGATTTGCCATGTTGGGAGACCCAGTCTGTTTTAGGGGTGCTAACCCTGCTGTCGCCTTCCATTATTTTTACTGTAAGGTTTTGGACAGTTTGCATATGTGAAGCACCCCGGGTTTCTGCAGCTAAGTATTGAAAGAGGCAGCATCTCCTTAGTGCAAAGGATCTCTGCTCCCCAGACTCCGTGGAACCCTATCGATTGATTCCCAAGAGGAAACAAGCAGTCTGGGGAGCACTGCGTGTTATAAACAGAATACAATAAATGGTTTGCTTGAACTCTACCCGAGAGGGTCCGATTGCTTGCTCCCGACAGTGGCTGAAAACTCAGAAGAATGACTGTTCCCTGTCACCCATGGTTAGATTTGAACACAGCACATGCTCTGCACAAATACAGCTGCTCTGGAAGGTTCGGGAGACCCCACCAGGTAGAGGAAGGGAAGTCACGGGAATGTCATCGTCCAAAGCATTGTTATTTTGGAATAACAATAGGTGAGGCATGCTTCTCCGGGCAAATAAAATCATGATTTTCGTATGGTTCAACAGAGGGCAAGTCAGACCCTTTGTACCAGCCTCTAATGGCACGCATGTAGGAGAAGAGACGGCAGGGCCGGGAGAGGAGTGAAAAGAGGGATTAGCCTGGAGCCTCTATGTAGTCACAAACGTACTAACTCCGACCCCTCCCCCGCTTGCCATTGAACTCTAGCACCAACAAGGTGCTGACCAGTAGTTGAGGAGATTCTTGTGCATCGGCTTCAGCAATAAAGCAGTTACCTGGCATCTTTCCCCGTGGACCTGGTCGGTGGCATCCCTGTAAAATTGCTAAAACTGCTCGAGTGCAGATTGCATTCAGACTTAACAGCTGTATCAGTGCAGACAGTCCTCGAGTTAAAACCATAATGGAGCCTACCCATTTGAGTCATAAGTCGCAATGGTCGTAAAATGGGCTGTCACATGACTGACCTGATTTGACTACCTTTTTGCAATGGTGGTTAATTGGCAATGGCATGATTTTGCCAAAAATCAGAAGTGCCAGTTTTGGGCAAAACCATTGTAAAGCACAGTCATGTGACCACAGGACGTTGCAAGTGGCCATAAATGCAACAGTGTCGCTGAGTGCCCGAAGCGCAGTCACATGAGTGTGGGGGGGGGGCAACCATTGGAACTTCAGATCAGGGTCGCAAGTCCTCTTTTTCAAATAGGTCATGATTTCAAACAGTGACTAACCAACCGGTCATAAGTAGAGAACTACCTGTGTGTGAAGCTTGATCCGGGTCATCTGTAGTTGACCGACTAACGTTGTGGTTAAAGGTGCATTGTGTGAACCCAAAAGAAAGTTCAGTCCGAAACCAGAGTGACCGTCAACTGATTATCCAGTACTATGGGAAAGCTGGGCGCTTTTCTGAAAACTCCAGCCTCTGGAAATTACGTTTCCTCTCCGTGCTTTTTTCAGCACGTCTTGCCTGGTTTTCCAAAAAGGTGACAAAGGTGATTTTTCTTTCTCTTTATTGTAGAGCCGCTACCCCCATCTAATGAGCCGAGCCCGGGGACGAGGGACGTTCTGCTCCTTTGACACTCCAAATGACACTATTCGGAACAAGCTCATCGAAATAGCGAGAAACAAAGGTGAGGTGTTGCATTTTGATCCAAGGATGGGTCTCTCTGTCCTACCTCTGGATTTCAGTGGCTGGATGAAGCTTATTTTATGTTTAAAAAAGTAACACTGCCTTCAGGTGGAATTTAACCTCAAGCAGGGTGAGCAAAACCAGGGCAGCAATTTGCCGTTGCTTTCTTTAGGGACTTTTTCAAACTTTACAGTGCAGTCTACAGCCCTGAGATCTCCTGATGGTCTCCCGTCCCCTTCCACATACTAAACAGGCCTAACACTGCTCGGCTTCTAAAACTAAATAAGATCAATCACGTGGTCCCACTTACTGAGACTTTTTTTATCGGAGTAAATTATGCATTAATTTAAGTAACTGCATAATTGTGATGTAATACAATAAAAATAATTCATATATGCAATTTTAATAATAAAAATTGATAACAGTACATGTAATTTATGTGCATTATACTTAGAATTTATAAATATGATACGTTTATAATATATATATATATTTATATGCAATCTACGCAATGGTGACATATAATTTTGAATAGAGGAGGAACAGGAAAAAACATTTTCATCAAAAACTGATACTTTATGATCTCTTTATTATCTCTTAAAAGAAGAGATCTGTAGCTCAGGGTTGAACTGTGGAGTCCTCTCTGAGCTTGATAATTTGTTTGCAGACCTTTCATTACTCAGCTAGGTAATATCAGATACTAGTTGGGTAATGAAACATAGAAATTTTATGAACATATGCAGTAAATATAACTTCTTTACAAAGAAGCAAATTTTGGATGCCCCTAGCTGAAGAAATGGATCTGTCTATTCCATTTTCCCCTTCATGGATCACTGCCTCATCATGGCGGGGGCAGGGGGCTCGCGTAACTCAAGTTGTGAGCTATGCCGTGCAGGGCCACCCAAGGCTGACAGGTCATAGCAGAGAGTTCTGACAAAATGTGATCCACTGGAGAAGGAAATGACAACCCACTCTTGTATCCTTGCTGAGAAAACCCCATGGACAGTATCAAGAGGCTAAAAGATAAGACACCGGAAGAAGGTCGCTACTGGGGAAGAGTGGAGGGAAGGTACAAGTAGCTCCAGAAAGAGTGAAGGGACTGGGCCAAAGCTGAAAGGATGCTCACCTGTGGATGTGACTGCAGGTGAAAGGGAAGTACGATGCTGTAAAGAACAGTATTGCACGGGAACCTGGAACTTAAAAGATCCATGAATCAAGGCAAGCTGGATGTGGTCAAATGTGAGATGGCGAGATTGAACGTCGACATCTTGGGAACCAGTGAACTCAAATGGACAGGAATGGGTGAATTTAATTCAGATGGCCACTCCATCTACTACTGTGGACAAGAATCTCTGAGAAGAAATGGAGTAGCCATCACAGTCAATAAAAGAGTGGGAAAAGCAGTGCTGGGATACAATCGCCAAAATGACAGAATGATCTCAGTTCGAATCCAAGGCAAACCTTTCAACATCACAGTAATCCAAGTCTATGCCCCAA
>JANHZU010003894.1:66895-77118 GCA_032468055.1 Acrochordus granulatus
TTCTCCAGGGAAGGTTGGCTGAGAGTTATAGACCAGCTCAAAGTGAATGTTGATCTGAACTTGGAGTCAAACCACCTTCAAATAGTGGGTGATACCCACTATTAATTTTCAGAGATGCAGTTTAGCCTATTAGAGGCCTGGAGGCATTCTTGTATGGTAAACTACCATTACAAAGGTAAACATTTCCCCCACCAGTCATGGGCAACTCTAGGGGGGCAGTGCTCATCTCCGTTTCATAGCCAAAGACACCTCTGGTCATGTGGCCAACACGACTGTATGCCAAGGCGCACAGACCCTGTTAGCTTCCCACCAAAGGTGGTCCCTATTTATCTTCTTGCATTTTTACCTGCTTTCGAACTGCTGCGTTGGCAGGAGCTGGGCCGACAATGGGAGCTCACCCTGTTATGCGGTGGCGCTTGGATCTCACACTGAAGACTTCTTAAGCCTTAACTGCTAGGCCACGACAGATTTCCATTGCTATTGGTAATTTCCTTGATTTTTGTTTTAACAGGAACACTTTGGGAGGTTTTTGAATATATGATATTGGAAACTGTCATTTTGCTTTGTAACTCACCAGTTCCCTGCATAATGTCTTGTCATCTAAAGGCACGTAGCTTGTTAATTATTCTTGGGCATGTAATGTGCAGTCGAATGTAATCAATTTAACCAATTGCTTTGAGACTGCTGTATGGATTTTTTTTTAAAAAAGTCAGGTTTTTCATTCAGCGAAGGGAATAGGAAAGAAGATTATTCTGCTAATTTCACGGAAATTTTCTCTGAACTAAATAATGCACATTGAAGTTCCTTTGGTTTTTTTTCTTCTTTTTTTGGAGGATAGTGGTTGGAAAATATGACTATGTTTTCCCAGAAAATGGTCTGGTGTCTTACAAAGATGGAAGACTTCTGAATAAACAGGTAAGTGTGTAAGTTAGGATCAGCTGACAATTTAAGGGGTTGCCCTCAAATAATGCAGTGTTTTATTTTGCCCTGGTTGCCAGTGGAGCATTGAGTAGAGGATCAGACTTACAAATAGGGTAACTTCTGGTATTTTGCTATTAACGCAGGATTAGACATTACAGCAGTGTTCCCCAAACTTTTTCCTTCTTGTTCAAAACCCCTTAGAGAAAGTCTTATCAAACTCTGAAGACTAATCATAGAACCCTTCCTGTAGCACCGTCATAACTTAAAATAACATCACTGAGTGATCTTCATTGCGTTTTGACAAATCACCATTGGTAATGTCTTTGATTTTCATCTTAATAGGAACACTTTGAGAGGCTTTTGAGTAGCTACGCCACTTTAGCCATGTACCCTAAAATATATTCAAAAATCTCCCAAAGGATAAGCCTCCCTGTTGTGATGGGTAATGGGGAAAAACCATTACAGTGTGACTTGATACCTACGCTAGGATCCTCTGAACCTGAGAATAGGATCCATTTGCAATGTATTACAGCACCAGAAAACAGCTGCTGGTGTTGCTCCAACTTCAAACCTGAAGTGAAACATTTTGACTAGACTCTCGGTCTGCCTGGCTCCCCAAGATTGAGATTCTGCATTTCCTTAGGAACCTGCTTGTCAGCAACAGAGAAGACAGTGTGGAGGATCGCACCAGGCGTGACTCATGCAGCGGACGGTTCCCAAAATATGATCTGGCGTTCAGATGAGCAGTTGCTTTCATCTGGTGTGACAGACAAATCAGTACAAATCGAATCCCCCAAGTCATATTTCAGTCTTTGGGAACTCTCCACACAGTCCCATTTACCAAGCCAGGGACTCTCCATGGGCAAAAGCAACAGAAAATAAATGCCTGGGCTACGGGGGGCAGTGGAAAAAAAGAAGGGAGCTCAAATGATAGCTTGAGAGTGTGAGATCACCTGATAGCTTCTCACAGTGCTTGAACCAGTCCTTGAGCTCACAAAGAGAATACGCAGAATTCACGTGGTGATGGATATAATGTCTGAGTCCATCGTATCGTACTAAGAGAGAGCTTTTCTGCTATCAGGGATAAATATTAGATTTCTGGAATCAGAGCAAAAGGTTCTAAAAGTGTAAAGAGGAAGAAAACTTATGTGCAAAACTTTCTGAGAACTAAATGTTGTAGAGAATTCTGGAACATAACATTTCTTCTTCTCTGGATCCTGCTGATGTGGCAGTTTTTCTGGCGGTTTTCCTGATCTTCACCTTCAGACTGGTGTAATATGGAGAGAACTGGGGTGTTCCATTTTCAGGGATGGCTTTGTCATTAAGCGAACCAATTGTTTGCTACGGGGCATTTTTTTGCCGGACATGGGAAATAAATGCTGGTTTCCAGCAAAAGTGGTGTTGATTGTGGTCACCTGACTGTGGAATGCTGCAGTGGCCATAAGTGGGGGCAACTGCCGAGCACCCAAAATGCAGTCACGTGACTGTGAGGGGGAGGCTGTCAGAACTTTGATTCCGGATTGTAAGTACCCTTTTTGGGGTCTGACATAACTTGGAACAGTTGCTAAGCAACTTGTCATAAGTTGAGGACTCCCTGTACAAATAATTGTGAGAAGAGTGTAAAGTTCTGCTTTTATAGTCTTTTCTATGTTTTTTTCAATAATTAATGGTAACCATGTTAGGTATGTATTGATGGTTTAGCTTTGTTGTATACCGCTCAGAGTCACTTGTGTAGCGAGATGGGTGGCTGTTTAAATTGGATGGATGGATGGAAGGAAGGAAGGAAGGAAGGAAAGAAGGAAGGAAGGAATGCTTTGTGACTGAGGCACTCCAGATTGGACAAACAAATAAAATGCTTTGTGAATGAGTGAATGGCTTTGTGACTGAAACACTCCAGATTCACAGTGGGATTTCTCTGAATGTACAAGGCAAGAGGTCATTTTGATCTCAGAACAGCCTTTTTTGGGGTCAGATCATTTCAACCTTGAAAGGTTTTACACATCTCTATTATGCCTCTCCCTAATGGGAGCCACAGAGCATTTGGAGCATGGCAACAGAAATGCTTCCTCAGAATTAAAGTGCGGAATTGCTGGCCAAAAGATGTGAGAATGCCCAAAGTCTGGTGGATTTAAAATCAATTAAGTCACAAAAGATGAGTGGCTGATGGTTGGGAACCTGGCGGAAAGGTTGCAGTGCAAAGAAAAATTCATTCAGTTTTCCAAGAAGCTCTGTTCCTCCTTCACACTGTCTCCAGCTTTTCTTTTCTAAAAGACTCTGTGGCCTTTTTGGTCCTTTCTTGTCTTCACAGGGGATCCTTGAGTTGCCCTTATGTTAATTTAATATAATCTAATTTATGATAATTGGATCAAGGCTTGTTGCCTTTATTTGACAGTGGCCAATCAATTTGGTTGCCTGTGTGTCTGGTGAGAGATGAAGGAGACCTCTAATCAAATCATGGCTGCTGAAAATGTGTTAAAATCACCAGGTGGGCCTCCGCCCTTCAGATCGCTGCATGATCAGTAAAAATCCCCGATTCAGGAAGAAACAGTCCTCCAGTCTTTGAGGAATAGAACCAAGATTGTATTTTGCTGTTTTGTTTTTATTTCTCGAGAATTGTTTCTCGGAGTTTCAGACTTTGGGGGCATGATTCTTCTTTGCATCTTCTTGGCAGAGCATCCAGGACCACCTGGGGGAAGAGCTGCTCCAGGATTTGATCAACTATTGCCTGAGTTACATTGCAAAAATTAAGCTCCCCAGGAAAAGGTAGGTAATTTGTGTTTTCCTGTATGCAGCCTTCCTTGAAGGAGGCACATGGTAATAATTTGGATTAGCATTCCTGAGAACTCTGCAATATCAGACTATGTTTTGAACGCAGCACCCTGGGAAAGCCACAGCATGAATGTCAGGGCTTCTTGTTTTTCTTATGCAGAGAGTCAAGCAAAGAATGTGCCACCTTCTGCTCTTTGACAAAATAATTAAATGATGTAATGCATTGAGTCTGTTCCTCCATGCAGAATAAATATGTTAATCTGGTCAAATGTAAAAAAAAATCCCTGCGTAGAATTAAACTAGCATATCAAGGAGAGAAGCCTGCCAACTATCTCTTGTGTGATAGTTTTCTACTTGCAGGGCCCTTGTATTATTAAATCAATCGTGTACTAATAATAAACGAGTAATATCAGTAATAAACGAGAACACTCACTTTACTGTTCGTTCTAACGTAGGATGGATTTTAGACATTATAATTTGTGCTAGAAACACTCCTCCTCAAAGGAATGGATTCCCCTTTGGAATTGGGAGGAGGACATGTGTGCTCTGGTTGAAGGCAGCTCAAAACTTTGAGGGTGCATTTCCGAATAGAGAAGGATTTTCTCAACCAAGTTCAGAAACATTTTGATCTTCAAGGAAGACAATTATCCCTGCTGTCTACTCAACCCAGCGGACTTGATTTATTTTGCATTCCAACTGTGTGTGTGATTTTTTTTCCCTTTTTTAGGGGGACTTTCATTGAGTTCCGAAATGGGATGCTGAACGTTTCCCCCGTTGGCAGAAGCTGTAGCCAAGTGGAACGGATGGAGTTTTTCGAACTCGATAAGGCAGGCGATTGGGTTACGCATTTTGCTTTAGTGCCTTCTTAGTGAGCTGGAGTTTTCCAGAGAAGTCTGAAGAGGAGGGAGGAACTGAGCCAGGCTCAGCCTAGATGGACCTTCAGCAAATCAGCTGGAATACAAGTAGTATATAGAGGGGCAAGTGGTTAAGACACTGGGCTTGTCGACCAGTGAAGATTGGCAGCCAGGTTTGAGACCCAAGCGCCACCGCATGCCGGGCTGAGCTCCCGTTACTTGCTCCAGCTCCTGCCAACTTAGCAGTTCAGAAGCATGTAAAAATGCAAGCAGATAAGTAGGTATCACCTAAATTGGTGGGAAGATAAGAGCATTGTGTACGCCTTGGCATGTTGTCATGCCAGCCGCATGACCACGGAAGCATCTTCAGACAACGCTGGCTCCCTCGGCTGCGAAAGATAAGCACCCCCCGAGAGTTGGACACAACTGAACGGGGAAACCTTTATTTTTTAATCTTGACTTATAACTGTAATGGAGTCTGCCCATCATAGTCATAACTCGCGATGGTTGTAAAGCAGGTCGGTCACATGACCAACCTGATTTTACTATCTTTTTGTGAATCTGCAGTTGTGAAGTGAACACTGTGGCTCTTAAGTGAACCAGTAGTTTGTTATGGGCACATTTTTGCTGAAAACTGGAAGTAAATGCCAGTTTTCGGCAAAACTCTTGTAATTGAATGAATGAATAAATAAATAACCATTTGACCATTTAGGGTCAAATGGCCCTAAGTGCAGCCCAGTTCCAAATGGCCTCAAGCGTGGCCATTGGAAATTCTGCCTGTCAGAATTTCAAATCTGTGTCATAAGGATCCCCCAGGTAGGTCTGTTTTAAGTTCATCTATTCACTAAGTGACTAGTTGTAAATTGAGGACAATCCATGTTTGGGTTATTCCACCACTCAAGCATCCGACCAAACTCCCAGAAAGTGACTTGACTTTGCTGGGAACTGCAGGTAGGTTGGGGGAGGCTCCTAAGATTTCCAGGCAGTTGGTCCTGGTACCGTTTCCGAAGCCGGCCTGTGGGGCGCAGACAGTGGGATTGCGGGGTTATGATGCAAACCTCTGCTTGTATGCTCAGAAGTAGGTTGCCTTGAATTTGGCGGAGTTGCACCGACATACACGCGAGCTACTTCTGAGTTGCTTTGAAGATCCAGGGCGTAACTGTCGGTCCTACCGGTTGGACCATGCCAGGAAATCAAGTCAGTTCTGCAGGGAGGTTAAACTCTCTTTATGGAGACCAGTTGAAAGAACAGAAGGGTGCCACTCTGTGACTGTGCCGCTTCCTCTTCATACCTCAGCAGCTTTAAGACATGTGGACGTCGACTCCCAGAATCCCCCAGCCCAGCAGGTCGCTGGGGTTGAGAAACACTGGGCCCCCTGACCCCGTCAGGGAGGCGCCTGTCCGATCCACCGTTGTTCTGACTTTAAAAGTGTCGGCCGGCTTTGCCGAGGCGGGGGGGGTCCTTGCGTCTCCCCGTCTTCTTTACTCTCTGCAGTGACGCAAGAAGTTTCCTGGGTGTGAATCCGTTCTGCAGCTGTGGAGCCGAGCTGGTGACCATCCCAGACTAATGGATCTTTTTCGCTTGTATATCTTGAACAGAGGGAACGCATCCGAGAGAAGTTCGTAGCCGATTTACGACGGGCGTTTGCAGGAAAAGACCTCACGTTTTCCATAGGTAACACCTTCTCAGAGCAGAAACAGAAAACGGCTCTCAGGAGGCCTGAAGGGCCGCCGAGAGTCCTTTCTGAGTCCGGTGGCGTATGAATTGAACACCTCAGTGCGTAAGTGATCCGAAAAGGGAAAGGGTTCCCTGCCGGTCGTGACCGACGCCAGGGGCGGTGCTCGTCCCCGGTTCCAAGCCGAAGAGCCGGCGTTCGTCCTGGGACGCTTCCGTGCTCACGTGGCCGGCATGACTGGACCGCCCAAGGCACGTGGACGCTGCTACCGGTCCCACCGGAGGAGGTGGGACCTATGCGCCCACTTGCACGGGCTGCTTTCCAGCTGCTAGGCGGGCAGGAGCTGAGGTGGAACAGCAGGAGCTCGCCCTGCTGCCCAGCAACGCTGGCTCTTGAACTCGGGTCCTCTTCTCTTCCTCCCGCTAGCCAAGCGAGCGGCCCGTTTTCTGGCAAAGGAGACCCACTGGGTTCCGAGGATCCCCCAGGCAGCGGGAGGGGGGGAGCAGCCTCAGTCCGCAAAGCATGTGCTGGCTTTCCCCGGTTTGCTGTTCTCCAGAGGCGCCCAGTATCTTGATGGGAATTAAAATCCATTTCAGGTGGGGGCCACCAAGTTGCAGAAAACTAGGTCAGTTTGGCAGTGCAGGTAGTGCCCAAGTTACAACAGAATTGGGGCCAGGATTTCTGTCGTTCAGCAACACAGTTGTGAAGCGTGATGTCACATGACCACATCACTCAACGACATTGTTTAATCCTGGCAGTCGCCACTGCTGCTGTAAAGCGAGCATTGCGAGGACCTCCTCACGATTTCCGGCCAGCTTCCAACAACCAAAGTTTGTTGGCCACTTCCAACAACCCAGGCAGCTTGCAAGCAGGCCAGCAGGCAGGTAAGTGGCTGTTGCTGGCTGAGGAGTCCTGGGAGTCGACGTCCACGCATCTTAAAGTTGCCACGGTTGGAGACCCCTGATCTAGGGCCTGGACTGAACACGCTCCTGGCCTCTGAACAAGCCATGGCTCATTCATGGCTCCCGGGTTCTGCGCCTTTGGATTTTTGTTCTGTTCAGAGCTGCCTTTCCTCAAATCAAGCGCATCACTTTTGTCACTCAACCCACCATCGTCGCCCTTCTTTTCTTTCTCCAGGAGGGCAGATCAGCTTTGACGTGTTCCCCGACGGCTGGGACAAGCGATACTGTTTAGGAATTGTTGCTCAGGACAACTTCGAAAAGATCTATTTCTTTGGAGATAAGACCATGCCGGTGAGTAGGAGACGAGAACAAAGTGCTCAGATCCAAGTCCTGCTTTGAGATAAGATGGCCCAGCAGCACTGCCACATCTCCTGCCCTCCTGGCCCTCCATAGCCGTCCAAGATGAGCCAAAATGTACAGCAATAACACGGAGGCCCCTTTTTTCTTTTGAAAACTGAATTCGTAACAAGTTGCAGCAATTAAGCAAAATGGCAAAGGATGACACCATTATTTCAGTGAAACTTTTGAAGTGATGAAAAGAAACCTGGTTGGGGTTTTTAGTGCGTGTGTGAATAAACCACGCATGTGTGATTTTGTTATGAGCTTATGGGTTTTGGGAAGAGAGACATTTATTCCCAAACATTAAGGGTGAAAGCTTCTCCTCTACACATAATCCTCGACTTACAACCACAAGTGAGACCAGAATTTCCATTGCCAAGCAAGGTGATTGTTTTACAACTTTTTTTGCCACCATTGTTATGCAAATTACCTCAGCTGTTAAGTGAATCACATGGTCGTTAAGCAAATTCAGCTTCCCCAGTTTGATTTTACTTGCGGGAAATCACTGAGAAAGTGGCAAATGGTGATCACATGATCCAGGGATGCTGCTCGCCTATCCTGGTCACCAAGCACCTGAACTTTATCCATGGGGATGCTGCAAGTGTGAGGACTGGTTGTAAGTCATTTTTTAATACCACTCTATCTTTGAATGGTCACTAAATGAATTGCTGTAAGTTGAGGACCTGTATAGGATTCTTTCTTCTGGAACATAGTTGCTGAAAATCAGAACATAATTTTTAACAGGAATATTAACTTTGACCTATTTGTTCAATGACAGCAAAATAGTGCATTTTCTGGGCCTAGCAGACTTTTCTTCTTTTTCACCTGGGATCAATTTCCTAAAATTTTGGTCTCCTTTTCAGGGTGGGAACGATTATGAAATTTACACAGACCCCCGAACCCTCGGCCACAGTGTGTCCTCACCTGAGCAGACGAGAGAAATATGCGAAGCCTTGTTTTTTAAATAGATGGACATTCTTTGCACTGAAGGAAAGCAAGCCAAGCCCAGGACCAAGGTTGGAATACGACTGGGGGCGAAATTAAGGTAGCATCAGAACTGGGGTTAAGGAATCCCAACCGTCCCATCCACCTGGTGGTTCTGAGCTCACACATTGCGCTAAGCCACGCTTTCTTCCCCTATTTAAGGAAGGAACAGGTGCTGGGTTTGCCCAATGCAGTGAGCCATAAACCAGGGTTCACACACCATCTCTGTGGACAGTTTGCACAACTTGGTTCTGCAGAATAAAACAGCTGGTTTGATGGCTTGGTGCAGCTTGCGCATCAGTTCTGCCTTGGAGAAGGAAACAGCCATTTTCAAAATGGAAAGCAGAAGAGGGGAGAGGTTTTACGTGTGAAGTCATCAGACTCTTGCTCAGGAGCCCTCTAGCTCTGTACCAGCCGTCTGCCTGCGGAGGCAGAGCATAGCCATGGAGACTCTTTCTCAGCATGGAAGCCTCTGCAGGATCTGACTTGTCTCCCAAGGCCAGCTTCTGACGCCCCTCGTTCCCCAGCAATGTGTGGGAACAGCTCATGAGACTTGCATAGCTTCGCATGTGCCAAAGAACTCCAGGAACCATCGGCGGGGTAAGAAATACCCCACTGGCCAAAAATATGTAATTCACCCTCTTAGGTCTTTCTAGGGGCTGAGTAGCTCTTAAACTCCAGTGGGTCGTGGTTTAGAGTTTCCACAACAGAACAAGAATATTCTTGTTCCAAAGATGTTTGCAGGTCTCCTGAGGAAGCTGGCTGACTTGCTCCCTCCCTCCACATCTACCATCTTGTCCTACCCACAGCTTGCAGAACCATTTTTGGGAAGGAAGTCCAAAATATTTGGAGAACATCACTTGGGAAGCCTGGTTCAGGGGGATGTCCTTTCTTTCTCCCTGAGCCCCCCCTTGTTCTGAATCCTTTTTTAATCTGGGGTGGCATTTGATGGTGCTCTTTGATGTCTGGAATTTAATGGACTGGAGAAAGATTGGAAGAGCTACCGAAGACATTTTAAAGTCTACAAGAGTCATGTTTGTCCATGTGCAATTATATTTCTGGAAACTAACACGTACTGTACTCCAGCATCAAGCTGGGTCCTCTCATTAAAATCCCTGTGAATAGTTTGCATTTTTCTGTCCAGTGTTTGGCCTCCATAGGGTTCCTCTTCCCACCCTTAAAACCAGAAACGGTCCTTGGTGTTCTTGAGGTTTCAACATGCCTCCATATTGGAAAGGCATATCTAACCATAAGCCTCAAATGCTCTTGAACCTGTCTTTAAAAATTAGGACTGGCATTTGAGACATTGGAAGTTTGCTTTTTAATCAAGTTAGAAGGTGAGAGGCTTTGATGCAAAGCTGGCTTTAAAATTAAAATCTTGCTTTATTAAAGCTATCCAGCCCTTTCAGAGAAGAAGAATCAAATTCACAGCTCTCAAAACACTGACAGTCTTTTCCTGAATAAACTACAGCATGTTAGGTTTGGGCACTTATTGGGAGCAAATTATTTTTTGGTGTGCAAACTTTTGTGCTTAGGTAGTTTCAGTTAAGTTCAGGACTTCAAGGGAACATGCGCAGCATTCCCTCCTTCCAAGCCCCAAAGTATTTGTTTTATGCATGAAGCAAAATACCATTTTTGAAAGTACATTGGATCCTAATTCCAAGTCATGTGTGCCAGGAAAAATTGTTAATTTTGCACCATTATACTGTCATCATTTTA
>JANHZU010003894.1:77218-99057 GCA_032468055.1 Acrochordus granulatus
TGTCATCATTTTCATATTTTTAGGCAGTCCCTGTACTTTTGTGCATAGACATGTTTTTAAGAATTACTTACAACCTACATTTGATCAATTTAAAATTGTGGTTTTAGGTTCCTAATATCTTCTGGCACATTTATACCTGGGGGAGCATGTGCAGTAAATATGATTTACTGTAATCACAGCTCTGACGTGAAAGTACAGGAACGCCTGATAATTTTTTTTAATTTCTACTTGAAATATTCAGATGTTGTCGGAGGAGAGCCATATCGGTAGCCAAAAATCAGGAGTCTCTCATCACCTTAGACCAATCTTTCTCATCCTTGGCAGCTTTAAGATGGGCAGACTTCAACTCCCAGAACCCCCAACCTGCCATGCTAGCTGGGGAATTCTGGGAACTGAAATCTGCCAATCTTAAAGCCGCCAAGGTGGAGAAACACTGCCTTAGACTAGCATATTTAAATGTGTTTGTTTATTAAAAAGCAAAACTGTTGAACTGCAGCACACTTGAGCTTTTTCAATGAAATGTAGATGTCAGTGAAACTAAACAGCACAATTCTGTTCTCTGAGCCCCGACAGACAATTCCTTGCTGAAACCTTAGAAAACAAGTCCTTGACGTTGGAGGGCTTTGGCCTCCTCCCCATCTCCAGGAGAGTATTGATCACAATTAGGAATGTGGCAAAAACATCTAATTGGAT
Source organism: Acrochordus granulatus (assembly GCA_032468055.1). Classification (NCBI taxonomy): domain Eukaryota; kingdom Metazoa; phylum Chordata; class Lepidosauria; order Squamata; family Acrochordidae; genus Acrochordus; species Acrochordus granulatus. Next base: position 77,912 of record JANHZU010003894.1, read on the forward strand.
GAGGACCATATATAAGCGAGATACCGAAACACACACATTTCAGCACTGCGTGGAGGAGTGGGAAGTTGCGAGCTCCCACAGTTGTTTTCGTAAACCAGCTAGCAAGTCCATGGAATGCATTTCCTGCCCATTAAAGGGGGGAAAGGCAAAAAGTGAATAAATAGCATAGAGTTACCAGAAATATGGAATTGTTCCTCTGCTAATTAATCTCTGAAGTCACAGAGATGTTAAAAGACTAGAGGGTCTAGAAAAAAATTCTCAGTTGCCAGCACGATGGCTTCAGGATTAAAGTCGCTTCCAGTTTGTGAACTAGTGTTTAAAGTCTGTTTCCCAGGTGCAGCTGTTTACTATTTCTATTACCTTGTTGCTATGGTGTACTCTTAACCTTCCTGTGCCATCTTGTTCGCAATTAGGTGGCATCTCTGTTGTTATTAATCCTCGCTAAAGTGAGATATTTTTCACCACGCAAGGGCCGAGTGGCTGGGAATTGTGGAAGCCGTTGCCCCAGCATCGTGGAGGCTCCACACTGACCCCAGCACTGTGTTTGCTCGAAAACCAAAGGAGCAGTTGGCTGCCAAGTTTAAAAGGTTTTATTAAAGTTCTTCAGCTTGGTTTCAGCCTAGCCTCTGCCTGTTGATTTTGGACATTGAGTTCCCATGACTGGTTGTGAGATTAATTAGGAAGGTATTTAAAACACAGTGTGAAGTTTCAAGGCCACATTCACCAACCGTATCTGTTTACTTTTCCCGTCTGCCAATCTCAAGAAGCAGGCACCAATTTTCAGGTTAGTGTGGTAGAAAAAACTAAAAATTTGCAGTGATAACATCTCTCCTCCTTTAGAGTCACAACGAGCCAGAAGAGATTTTCATTTCCTCTCCTTCAAGCTGCTGCGGATGATCAGCGAGGGAGCCTGGCCGATGGTGTCAACAGCTCTCAATTTGCCCCTAGCAGTTTATTGTTCCAAGGAGGATTTGGGGAGCTGTGTTTCTCAAAGGACCAGTAATGGAGATGTAACCTCTTGCAGATATACAATAGGAAGTGCAACTTCTTGCTGACACCTGCACAGTTTTACCCTTGGAGTACCCAAGACACTAATAAACGTAACACCCCAGACTTAGCAGTTGTCAATAGGAAAGATTAAAAAAAGTGGACGTGGCAGCACCCGGAGCCAGTAGAAGACAAAGAACTGGGAAAAACCACAAACTGTCATTTCCTTCGAGTAGAATCCGAGCGTGGCAAAAGCAAGGAGAGTGTCAGCGGTGGTGAGTGCTTTGGGTGCAATTCCAAAACACCTGCAGCACCCCTCGAACACCATCGGCTATGACAAAATCACCTTCCACGAACGGCAGAAAGCAGCTTCGCTTGGAACACCTGGCACCCTACAATCACACCTTTAACGTCATCAGACAATAACATCTGCCTGTTACAGGTCCGTGAGAGGGACTTGATGCGAGACAAGAGAACGTTTGTAGCCGGGGTTCAACTGGGGAGGCCTTGTTGCTCTCCGAGCTGGGTGGTTTCCCTGCAGATGTTTCATTACCAAAACCAGGTAACATCATTGGTGCAAAGACTTAATGGCTGGACGAAAATGCCAGACTCGGTCTGAACATCTGGCTGACGATAACGATACTTGACCAACTTGGACGCTGCCTGACCCTCACTGATTCTGCGCAGCTTTCTGGCTTTGCAGCAGCGTACCCGTATGTGGGAAAGTACGATAAACAGTAGGGCAGCTGCAAAGGCAGACAGAAGCGATAAGGTTAGTCAATCATTCAACTGGAACAAATCTCCATCTGGGGAAAAACCTTGAAAGCTCGTGACTTTGCTCTGCGAGGCCGGGCTTCCAGGTGCAGGTGTGCAGCCAAGAGGCGCACGCGTCAAGCTCTTTGTCCTCCTCTGATCTTCGTAGCCCTGCTGCCCTCACCCCGGGGCTTTGGGCTTCAGTTGATTAATTCAGTGTAAATCAGTCTTCTCTCACGCGTGCACGCGCACGTAACAGTTACTGTGGCTTCGGCGGTGCCTCCTTAAGCGGCGCTTTCAATGCAAACTGCCCTGGAAATGGCCGAATCGATCAGCGAGCGAAAATCAAGGATATCGAGATGGAGACGAGAGCCGCCCAGCCGGGGCTGGGTCCCGACGGCCCCATGCTGCCAACCCGAGGGCGAAAGGCGCCTGGTCTCGGTCCTCCCTGCCGAGGCGCAGCGCGCTGGGCATCCACAGGTGTTCGCACGAAACGAACCCGCGGTGAAAGCTGGGCCAAAATCCGCCGCGACGCTGCTCTTCGTTGTGAAAGCGGCCTCTGCTTTTCTGCCTTGGGAATTTCTCTTTGTTGCCGGAGATGCTGAGGGTGCAAGTGCAAGACGCAGCTTCGCGTCCCCTCTGGCGAGCACACTTTCCCACGCGAGGAGGAGACTTTCCGTGTCTTTCCTGGGGGCCGCATTGAGGGAGGCTGGCGAGAGGAGGGGGCCGGCAGGAAACAGGCAACCCACACCCCTCCCGGTCACCCTGTGCTCAAATCAGCCCAGGAACAGCCCAGGCCAGCCCTGGCCAGGCCAGATTCTTCCTTTCCAACAATATCCGAGAGGGCCTTTTTCTTCCCACCAAGCTGAGAACGAGCAGAATAAAATGGGATAATTTCGCCAAAGGGCACCAACTGTAGCGTGCCTCGTTTGAGAAGCGACATGGATTTCCACAACCTGCAAGTGCTTTATTTCTAAGGTTTTTATCTGCCCAGCAACTGTCACACCTTCATACATACCTCCCCAAAAGGAAATGCATTCCAGGCATTTCTTTTCCCTCCATTCCCTTGCAAGTTTCTCACGGTTAGAGACGGACGCTGTTCAGAACATTTCCTTCCGGCCAGAGATCAGAAGCGTCTGAAATGAAGGCGAGCATCAAGCTGGCTACGAACTACAAGCCTCAAAGCTTTAAGCACGTGCATCCGCACCACCAGTGTCGGGGGAGAGATTGTCAGCCGAAGAAGCCGCAACAACGTCGGAGCTCGAGCTGAGAGGAGCGGGCGGCGTGCCATGAAGCCCCCTCCCAAAAAGCTGATCTTCGTACAAGGCTTTTATGCTTGGAAAAAAGAAACCGGAAGGCAGCTTCACCACGCGCAAACATTCAACCAAAACGCCAAGCCCCAAATCCTTATAGGGCAGCGATTTTCTGAGCGAAAAGGCAGCTTTTTCTCTCTCCTTTCTCGGCGTCCCTGAAACGTTCAGGGAGAACGTCACCTTCTACGCTGGAGGCGTTTCCTTGGCCTTCGTAATCCCAAACAAAACGGGGAAAATAACTTGGAAAAATAACTTTAGGACAGCAACGCTGAGTTGGCTCTTGCCCCAGAAATCGACCTTCAACTCATCCCCTCAAAGCCTGTCCCGGAGCAACACGCAGCTCCAGCGCGCCTTCCAAGTTCCTGGAAATGTTCAACCCTGCAAAAGAGGCTTCCGTTTCTCCGCCACATTTCCGGGTGGTTTAGAATTACTGGGGTGGCGGAGGGTGACCGTGCGGTTTGATGCTCCTTCCCTTCCTTTTTTCCAACCTTACGGGAAAAACTCTCCCTCCAGACTGAAGGGACATAAGAGGTAGTCCTCAATTTATAATCAGAATTTCTGTCGCGAAGCAAGGTGGTTGTTAAGTGAGTCACGCCTGATTTTACAATGTTTTCGCCGCAGTTCAGCAAATCATTGCAGTCGTTAAGCGAATCCCATGGTGGTTAAGTGAATCCAACTTCCCACATTGACTTGCCTTGCTGGGAGCCACTGGGGAGGTTGCAAACGGTGATCACGTGACCCTGGGATGCTGCAACTGTGGTAAACACATGAGAATTAGATGCCCGAATTTTGATCACGCGACTGTGGGGAAGCTATAGGAGTGCTAAGCGCAAGGACCAGTTGTAAGTGTCTTTGTTCAGGGCACTGTAACTTTCAATGGCTGCTAAATAAACGGTTGTAAGTCAAGGACTCCCCGTACAGGAACCCCAAAACCACCTGGGAGACGTTATAGGGAGGACTTCCTGGCATTCCCCATCTTGTGACTTCAGTATTTCCCATAACTCTGCAGCCCACCCGTGTTTCCCAAGCTAGCGTTTGCTTAAATGTTCTCGGGAGGAGGAAGGGGCCAAACGCCGGCCTTCTGCATCAAGTTAACTTAAACTGATCAGAAGAAAAGTGAAGAAACTCTCAGGACGAAGCAAAGTCAGCAATTTTCTGACATAAAGCACAGAAACCCTCCCCTCAATTGTTGGCCCCTAAGTACTACCACCAAAGCAGAGGACCTATTAAACTAATCTCTAATTAACTGCCTCCTTACACCTGATCCATTCAGACGTGCTGGGACTTCAAACCCCATAATGCACAGCTAGCCCAGCCTTCAGAGTGGGAAGTTCCAGTTCTGAGAGACACCAGGTCGAGGGAGGACCACCCCGGGGGTCACCCTATTTGAGGAGAGGGCCCAGTTCCTATTTCTTCCTCTTCCGGTCGCGTCTTCCGAGGACCTTTGAATACTCTACTTGTGAATGAAAAAACGGTTCGATCTGTGAAGCAAGAGCGAAACTTGCCCTTGCGAGCCCAGACGGTATTTTTCCGGTTATTAATTTTATGCTTCGAACATCGTAGTGGCTTTTTTTTAAAAAAAAGGGTTTAATCTGGCCACCTTTGGAACCATGTTTGCAATGACACAATCTGCAGAAAACTCAGTCGGCTTGGCCGCTCCCGGCTGCTGAGCACGATCCAGTGGTCCTCTTCAGGACTCCCTCTAGGAGGAGACCACATGTCCCGACCACGTCTCATGTTTCGTGCCTGGAGCCAGGTGGGTGATGTTGACCTCCACAGCCTGGAGCTTCTCATTCTTCGGCGGAATCGTGCACACCTTGTAGGTGACCTCGTCGCCAGCCACCGGCACGTATTCTCCTTCGATGCTGTAAGAAAATGAAAGAAGACCGTGACCACCACCACCACCCCCGACGGAAGGGGGAAGCAGCGCCGCTTTCGGACGTCCCAGTCCGCCACCTCCGTCGGGCGGAGCTTCTCCTCGTCCCCCAGCCAATCCGCACGGCGCGCCAGAGATCCAGGATCCATTTCCCGGCTCCACCTGAACATCGGAATGCGGGAAGGGTCCGAAACGGGGCGAGGGCCACGAGCCCGACTGCTCCAGGGACGGTCAGCTGGGTGTCCACAACCGTTGCGGATTTTGCTTTCCAGCAAGCCCTGCCGAGCGTGGCCAAGGGCAAAGGGTTGCGCGATCCACAGTTCTGGAGGGCGCCACTCCGCCCAGGCTTGTCCCATCCAAGCTCTTTGCCTTGCAGCAGTCAACGAGGGTTGTTGAGAAACCTCACAAACATCGAGAGGTTTTCAGGGTTGCCCTCAAGGACTGTTACTTCACCCCCCCGCAAGTTATTGGAGTAATGGGGAATGGCCACTAAGCCCCCTTCCAGGCCATTCCTGACCTCTCCGGAAGCCACCTAAATGAGTGACCGTCGCCTGACGACAGTAGATCCCACTCTCGGCTCAGCCCCGGTAAAGGGCAACTTCCTTTTAGGGGTCCCCACACTTGTTTCCGAAGGAGGGCCCCCTCGAAGAGGGGAATCATTTCTGTCCACGTGACCCAAAGCACGTGCGACAGGTTTGCCTCCAATTCGCTGACGGCCCTTGATCTAAACCACGACGCACCCTCTTCTTTTCGCGGGGGAACTGCTCTCAACCCGCTGATTCTTTTGATTGCACCTGTTCCTCCTGCCCTGCAGGAGGGGCGACCCGGATTGCCCGCTGTGCTCCTTCTGCAGCCACGTGACGGACTCGGGGAAGGGCCGCTGGCTTTCAGTCCGCTTCCGAGCTTGGCCTCGGCTCACCTTTCACTGTGATTTCCAGACTGATCGTTCACCACCACCAATAACATGAAAACATACCGAGTTGGGTGCCCATCAACCCACCCCTCTGCTATCCTTGCAGACTTCCAACAAGCAGTCCTCAATTTATGACAACTGGGGCGGAACTTCCAGCTCTAAGAGTTGTGGTCATTAAGTGAGTTGCACCTGATTTTTTTTTTTTGGTCACTAATTTCCCCCATTGACTTTGGTTGTCAGAAGCCTCCTGGAAAGGTCACAAATGGCGATCGCGCGACCCTGGGATGCTGCAATGGTCGTAAGCGCAAGGACGGTCATAAGTCGCCTTTCCCAGCACCGTCATAACTTTGAATGGTCGTTACACGGTCATAAATTGAGGCCTACCTGTATTTTGAATTCTGCAAAAGCAAGACGATTGGGACCGTGTTTCCACAAGAGGTTTGCTTACTCAGAAATGTGGACGAAGATCTCTGGGCCTCCATCACCGGGTGTGATGAAACCGTGGCCCTTGGACCGGCAGAAGCATTTACAGACCCCATTGTAGGTGGGCCCTTCAGCGGCTCGCGTCGTTCTGCAGGAGACAAAGTGGGTCAGAAGAGCGGAGCATTCAGCTGGGGAGGGGGAGACCACACTTGCTTCAAGGAGGTCCGAACACCGTCCTTTTGCTCTAAAGCGGTGGGGTTGCTTCCCGGCGTTGACCGTCTAACGCGCTTCTGCTCCTCAGAACTGAACCTCCACTTCCTGTAAGAGCCATTCCCATTCTTACAGTTTTAGGGAGGCAGAAGCCGCTTCCTAAACGTCCCAGGAACTGTTTTTAAAAGGCCACTCTCTCACCCCTGGGCTCGAAGACAAGTGGGCAAGGCCCGCTGGCATCTCAGAAACCTGAAGAGCGAGAAAGAGGCAGGGGCGCGGGCCAGAATTACGCAGGAGGAGGAGGAGGAGGAGGAAGGACACGAAAACGGGCCGCAGAGTTCAGGTCGGTGAGGCTGAAAAATGCAGCCGCTTATTCCAGGTAGGCTTAGCCGGAAAAAGGCACCTGGGCTCTGTTTTTCAAGGCAGAACCTTCCCCCTTGCACAAGGGTCTTGCCTGGTTGGCAACCGTGGAAGGGGAAAGGTGCACCCCTCGCAGTGGCGGTTCATCGGTTCTCCGGGTAGGGCAGGTACGGCCCCGCGCAGGTCTCCGAGGCACTGGCGACAGGAAAGACCCTTCGCAGCAGGCACGCCGGCAAGGCTGCACAGCCTCTTGCCGCTCCAACGTGCACCTGACAGTCCGGGCAGGGTTGTGGGAGCCTGCTTCAACCACTCGGAAAAAGTGGTTGGAGCGCGCGCACGAGGGCTGCCCAGGTGGAGCCCCGACCGGATGAAATCGGCCCGCCCTTAAACCTTGTTGGAAGCGGGGCGACCGCCGCTTGCGTGCCCAAGGGGTCTGCTGCTCCTCCAGGGTCTGGAGCGAGTCTAGGTCAATGGTCCTCAACCTTAGCAGCTTTACGGACGCGTGGACCTCAACCCCCAGAATTCCCCAGCCAGCAAGGAATCCAGGGCTCTCCTAGGAAGGCAACGTGGCGTCTCCGAAGATACGTTTTCCACTACGCTGCTAATTCCCCGTCCCATCTGCTGTCATTCTTCAAAGGTGCCATTAACTGAAAAGCGGAGTAAATTGGGAAGAAACAGACCCCAGCATCTTTATTGCCCGAGAAGGCTTCAGCCTCCCATAGAAGTAATCGGGGGGGAGGTCGCGGTGAACATCTTTGGATGGGTTTTGCAAGTTGCTCTGTTGAAAGCTGAGATAGATAATAAACCACATAAAAGGACCAGATTTGTGTGAAGGAGATCCAAAGTGCTTATAACGCAGGTAAAGTATTACAAAAGCTGCTCATCAGACCAGCTTGGGGTGGAATTGCAGACTTTTCAACGATGGATTTTTAACGCTGGGTGTGACTTGAGCAGTTCTATAGATGTGTTTAATAAATCAATAAAAAATAGTATAGAACTGTGAAGAAAATCATGCAAATGTTTTTCACCACCTTTGTTAAAAAAAAAACCCTCAAATTAAATGTACAGAAAAATCAAACATGAAGAACAGAAAATGAGAAGGAAAAAAAAGACAGAAACAATTGTCCCGCTCATCCTTCGTCACTAACAGCTGGTTCTGACGGCCAGCAAGTTCCATGCTCTTCTTGAAATGTCTCAAATGTGGCCCACAATCTCTGGTCCACCTAACTCAGTGCAGCGTGAAGAGAAGGCATCAAAGCTGGAAGGCAACCGTTGGCTCGTCATTCAAGAGGGAAAGGTGAATTGGTGAGCTCTTACATGGACTTGTGGCTATCCCTTGCCGAGAGTTTGGAGGTCCTCCCTCACCTTGAATGACTGGACCGAAGTTGTTCTGATGCCATGGAGGTGCCAGGGTGGTTGCACACCCTTCTTACCGACCGGGAGAGGGAGAAGCTGGAATCAGCTTGACACCCATGTCCTTCCACCTCCCTCTCTTGCACAACTTTTGAGCTTCTGGCCTGGATGCAATTGTGACACAACCACCTGTGGCTGAGTCATATGCGCTTCTCACTTGGTCTGATGTCACAGTCACTGATGGGTGCAAATCACCTTCAGAGCACTTGCAAATTAATCCTAACTGGGTTATTCATAAAGCGGTATCTTTACTGGGCCAAGCAAAAGGGTGCAAAAGGGATTACCACAGTATTTCTCAAGCTTTAAGATACGTGGACTTCAGTTCCCAGAATTCCCCAGTTAGTCATGTTAATTTTAAAGTTAACCAAGCTTGAGAAATACTGAATTACAGGACTGCAAGATCTCCAAACTGTTCACTAGGCAACCTGTTAAGAGAAGGAAGAAGCAAAACATCTAAAATTGACCCAGATGTTTAAGCCATGAGCTTTGCAGCACTTATAAATACTCCCAAAATGGACATTATGGGCAAATCACTGCATTTATATTACTTGCAGCACACAACTCATCTTAACACTTAGGCTGTGTTCAGACAACAGACTCAGCTAAGTCAGTTAATGCCAAGTCAAGCACATTGTCCCTAATCCTTTGATTTGGGACTTGGTCACTGGGGAAATGCCGGCTTGTCTAAATCCAGCATCATTTGCATTCAGACAAACCCTGGACGGAAGAGTGTTGGATTACTTGCCCTTCGATTTATTTTGTGTTAAACTGCAATGTGGTTCCAGTGCCACTGTGCCTTGTTCACCGGACACAGAACGCTCTTGCGAATCCAGCCTAAACTGCCTTAACTAGGTTTGTCAATGTCGACTCCCCCAAGTGCTTCAACCCACTTCCGAGCGTGATCAATTCGGACCCGAAGCTTCTGCCAGAGGAAGCACCTGAGCCTCTCGCCCCATTTCGCGGACTGGCTTTTGCGCAAAACCGAGGCTGACCTCTTGTGAGGAAGGCCGCGTTAAGCGCAGAGGTCTGCTGCTGGCAGCGGTCCAGCTGAAGCCTTCCAGCCGCGCGCATGGACGAGATCACACTCCCCTGGTCCATCTAACTTCTTTTCGGATCCGGCTGCACACTGGGGCACGTTGATCGTGGCCATGCTGCAGCCACCCCACGAGGAGCCCTGCTTCCCCAGCGGGCTGCTCACGGCGGTTCGGAAGGGGAATAAAGTCACAGACTGGGCCCAGACACAGCATGACCGGAGAGGGAGGCTGGCCATGATCCAAAGGGGCCAGCTGGCTTCCTATGTTCCGAAATTGCAAGGGGGGGCCGTCGGTCTCCGGGAATCCAAATCGGGGTGCATGGCTCCTAACGACAGGAGGCCCCTCACATGATGACCATTTGTTCGACAACTACTTGCAACACTGCAGCATCCTGCAATCACTTGGTCTTCATTTTCAGTCTTCTCGGCGAGCTTCCTCCAAGCAAAGCCGTGGGAAAGCCAGCAGAAGACTGCGAACGGCGGCCGTGTGACATCCTGGCTGAACACCCTGCAGTGATTCACTTGATGACGGCAACCGGGACCGGCAGAATTTCTATTGCGAAGTGGCGCAGTCATGTTACATCATGCTCTACGATTGCGTTGCTTCAGGATGGAAATTCCAGTCCTAATTACCATTGTTAAGTGAAGACTACCTGTCACAAATTTTGGCAAAATGCACGAGTGTTCGTTGCATGCAACAACTAGCCCATACTGGAAAAATCACCATTAAAAAAATAATTAAAATTACTTTCTTAAAGTGCCAATATTGTTCAGCCCGTCCACTTCCTTCTACTCCCCACTGACTCCCCAAACCACCACATCGGCCAGTTTTAACCGTACCCTTTCTGCGATTTTAATCCCAAAGTCCCTTCCCCCAATGGCCACAGGCAGACAATCAATCCCCCAGACAGAAAAAGGGTGCCCCCCTGCCCCCGAAACCAAAACTGTGTTTATTTTCAAACATACATGCCTAAAATAATATGAAACAAAAGTGAACAAGCAAAAGGAGGGAACACGCTAGAAAATGCATGAAACAAACGAACAAAAACTGCAACTGCAACTACATCCCACCCGATTTTGGAAGCGTTTAAAAGGAAAACTTAAGCTTTGCATATTAACTTGGCCGGTCCATGAATCTTGTCCAGCTGGATAAACGATCTGACATGTTTTTGATTAACCAGGATTCTCAAAGTTCTCAAAAATGGCTAAATCACATACTTGAGTATCTCTGAAGATCAGCCCTTTCCATTGGAAATATAGGGTTTTTCCATCTCCTGAGGGTTATTCTTTTTACGACTGTTGGAGCATGAACAATCCACCTCTACCCCGAGCACGTTCGATTCCACTGCATCGGCACTACGGAATGCGGAACGATGCTCCTCGCTTTAAAAACCAGATTCCCCGCTCGTTCTTCCAACGAGTCGCCTGACAATACTCCAGAAGGGCGCTGCATCCCCAGCCAGCCCGTCAAGCCGCCTCCCGGCGTCTTGCAACGCCAGCCCCAGGAGCAACCAGTCCACCCTTTGTGGAACGTCCTCGACGGTGTCCGGCGAAACCGAACACCGACGTTTAGTTTCACCTTTGGAGCTCAGGCTGCCCGTGCAGCGCTCTTCAGGCGCCCTCCCTCCTCGATGCACGGCAAAGCCCTTCAACGGAAGAGCACCCAAGGTAGACTTCAGCTGTGCGGAGAAGACGGTGCCCGCAGAGACAGCGAAGGTCTCCGAGGAGCCTCCCCACTGATGACCCCACCTCCTCACTTCCATACTCACGCGGAAAATGTGCGATTCCTCCGAGTCGGAAGCGGGCTTGGGATGAGGTATCCTCTCATGGGGGAAGGAGAACGTTCCCTGGTCCGGTGGCCCTCGGGCAGATGGAGACCCCTTGGAGACGGAGACCGCTGGCGGGCGGAAGCTGACTCTGAGGACATTTTGGACACGAAAGCTACAAAGCAAGAGGACGATGCGTTAGGACCCGAGCCCACGAAACGTGCCTCCCTTGCTGGGGGGGCTTAGTCCCGGCACGGGGTAGGAACTCCAGGAGGAGCTGCAAATCCACGTCCTCAGCGGCTGGAAAAGCCAGAAGTGGAGTCTCTGGCCCCATGAAGGCAAGACCCCCTTCAGCTGCTGAAGCGAGAGAAAAAATAAGAGTTCCTCCCATGGGGACGTCGCACTTCTTCTTAGGCTCCCCAGCAAAATTCCTCTGCAAAATCCACAAACCCTTCGGCATCACCACCGCAGGGCGGGGGACCCCCGTGCAACCTGCTTCTTTTAATCTTAGCGTTCACTCACTGTTGTCCTATTGTCCATTGTAAATTAACGCAGGACCTCGCTTGCGGACACCAGGTAGATTGTTTTACGCATATATTTCAGTTCTGCCTTGAACCTTATTTTGCTTATTATTTGCACTCGTCTCCCACCACGATAAACTGAATTGATTTCACTTGGGTACAAATTGTGTCTCTTGAGCCAAGAGCTTCCTTGGCTTTTTCTTACGCTTCGGGATCGTATCTCCTTCGTTCAACCAATGCAAATTTCTTTCTCTATCAGAGTGTGATGACTGTAATTGCAGGTTCGATTACAGTCGTACGTCGAGGACTCCCTGTACGGAGGTGAGAATCTTGCCAAGGTTCTTATTTTGGGGAGAAAACCTGTTTTGAAGCTGAGCATGAGTCAAATTTCAAATCGACACAAAAGAAAGTGTTCCATCCTCTCCATTCTTCCCATTATACAGAAGCCCATGAATCACAAAACGCTTTTCAAGGCATCTCAATAAACCAAAGGAAGAAGGGAAGGAGGGACGTGCTGTCAATGCCAGAGTTTTCCACTCTATTTTTAAAGAAAAAAAATCAACTTTAAGGCAGCATTTGGGGAAAACATGTGGCCTCTGTCCTGAGGTCTCTGGCCGATCCACAGCAGTGTTTCTCAGCCTTGGCGAATTTTTTTTGGATTGCTCTTCGAGAGACTAAAACACAACTAACGGGCAATGTACAAAGCAAAACAAGAACAAAAGCAGTGCAACAAATAACCACAACATCGAGCACGCAGATGCACACACGCACCCAAGGAAAAGGGGAAGAAAAACCCCTTCCCCGCCGCTCCCAACCCACCTCCACTTGAATATATGCTGCTGGGGAATTCTGGGAATTGAAGTCCACCCACCCTCAAGCTGCCACGCTTGAGAAACCCCGGCCGAGGGGACTGACGGGGCTTCCCTGCAGCCGAAGGTCACATCCCTTCAACGGTGATGGGCAGAGGGCCACAAAAGGAGGCGCTCTCCTCTGCGCCGACAAACAGTGGTGTCTTTGAACCCTGCGCTGCGATACGAGGCCAAGCCGCCATCCCCGTCCGAGGGTTTGGGCGGAGCGAATCTGTGCCAGCCTTCTCCGTGGGAGTCCGGCAGGCGCCCCCGAGCACCAGCAGGGAAGGGGCCGGGTCGCAAAGCGGCCGAACCCGTTCCGGAAGCCGGGGAGTCGAACACCCACCCAGGAGATGCGCGCTCGCCGGCGCAGCTGGTTGTGTTTGGCCAAGCGCCCCGGGCACGCCCGCACGCCGGGCTCTGCGCAGCGCACAGCGTTTTCCCGAGCACAAAGACCCACCTGTCCTGCCTTGGCTGGGGGCCCGAAACAACAGGCAGCGCGACACCAAGTTAAGGCGTCGGATCCAGAGATTCCCAGGACGGACGGAGGGTGGTGCAGTGAACGGGGTTGGCCGGGGTGGCACGGAGGAGAGCCTTCCACTGGCTTTGCTTCTCCACAAAACCATTTTTGCTTGAAACTGAGAGAAGTGAAATTTTAAATCCGGGGTTTGACCACGAGAACTGTTGATGATGAGAGAAATCCCGTGTACGACTGTTTCGGAGCAACGGAGTTTTTTCTTATATCTGTCACTGTACGGAAGAAAACTGGGGCACACACATTCTTTTTCTGTGTCACTCTTTGTGTTCCTTTCCGCCTACTTCTTTTCATTTTTCTCTTTTTTATGTTCTTGTGTTCCATCTTTTGTAGAACTTCCACTAAAAGTGATTCCTATTCCGAACAGAACCCTCTTCTGTTGCCTTTAAAACGACGCGTGTGTAAAAAAACAGGGGACCTTGACTTTTTTGACGATGGCTTACCTTGCGGGAAATCCACCAGTTTGGTCTCAGTTTTGGCCATCTGCAGGACAGGCACTTGAGCCTTCTGGACTCTGCATGCAGATCCAGCAGATGGTGGCCTGTACAGGTAATCCTCGACTTACGACCTGGCACGGCCTGCCCTGCTCCCGCCCGCCTCCTTTGAGAAGAGTCTCTTGAAGCAGCCAGAACAGGCGGTGCCCTTTCAGGCGGAAGGTGGCTGACGCTTTGCTCTGAAACGTGTGAAACGCGCACACCCAGGCAGCTCTTGCACGTGAAACGTTCGCCAGCTCTGCTTCTCCCTGCTGTGCTAGCTTTCTAGCTGCGGGGAGCCCCATCTCGTTCTGCTGCTCGCGCCAGAGAGAACCCCGTTGGAAGGAAGAATCAATGAGAGTGATTAGCGTCTGGCCACCTCCCTTCAGGAGCCAGCCGGCCGATGCGCAAACCCGCATCTGAGGCTCTTAGAGACACGGCGGCGATCCACCAAAGGCGGCCGGGATGTTGCACCACGGGAGGAAGCGGCGTGCCAGGAAATTAATAAGCACGTCACTGGGTCTGCGGCTGGGAAAGAAAGCCCGCCTGTTCCAAAAGGACCCCCGGTCTTTCCCTCCGTGCGTGTTATTTTTAAGAAATAAAGCAGGATCGCCGAAAGAGCAGCCCTCCTCTCCAGAATCGGAGGAGAGTCTTAGTACATGCGCGTTAATCCAGGTCATGATTTATAGCAGAATCGCAAAAAAACTGGGAAATTCCTCAAAAAAGGCAACCGGACCTTTGTTACGTGATGGAACCAACAAGGGGGTTTTCTCAATTCACAGCAGAAGGGAGAGAGGTGGCAAGCGTTTGTAAGTTCCTCACATAGCAGAAGACACAAACCAAATCACGTGCGGACGTAGCAGGCTAACGGGGCAGTAAAGGCTCGGCAATAGAGGTATTAAACCGTTAAGGCTAGTTTTGCCCCTCGGGGTCAACAGGACAGGCATCAGAATAGGGTGATAAGTGATTAGGGGGAGAGCCAAAGCTATACGGCAAACAGGAGATAACTGACATCTGATTGCCCCCCCTCTGTTAAGGGAAGGATTTAATGCGTTTACATAAATGGACTCTTTGATACCCCTAGGAATCCAGTTTTCGTCCTTGTCCAGAATTTGGAAATTTGCAGCCATCATAGGAATGGCCCTTATCCTTAAGATGCAAATGGACTGCAGAGGCCTCTGATCTTCTATGTTGCTGTAATTAATTGTCTGTAACATCAGAAGATTAGACGCACACAGCCTCCCAGAGTTGTTACCTCTCGAGTTGTGGGTGCTCCGTTAATAGAGGTTTTCAAGAAAAATCCGGACAGCCGTTTGTTTAGGATGGTACAAGGACTCCTGGCTAGGGCAGGGGGCTGGATTAGAAGTCCTCCAGGTCTCTTCCAGCCCTACGATTCTGGGCCTAAAACCATATTCCCACCCACCCTATTCAAAGTAGAGAATTTTCCTCTGATCCTAGATCACAACCTTTAAGCCGGGATGCTAATACAGGAGTAGCTGCTGCCAACTGCCCTCCCCTGCTTCACTGGTCCAGGGTTTAGTCTTCAGGGAGACCCAACGGCGGGGCTGGGGAAGGCCAGGTGTGCTTGCAAATCCCCTCGGGGTTTCTAGCAAGCCAACGGTCTCTGCGCAACCGCGAGCTGAACTTTGCCATGGAGATATTGACACACGTAGCTGGCTTCTGCTCCTTCCAGGCTCAAATTTATGTCGCAATCTCCCCCTTGGAAAAGGAAATTGCAGGGACACATCTAGCTTCTCGAAACCCCCAAGAAAAGGGGAAGGAAGGAGGGGGGTCTCAAAAGGCAAACATTCCAGATCTCACTCTGGATGAAGTCTGGGGAATGCTGCATGAGGGATTTTTCTAACGCAAGTGAGTACAGAGAAATGCATTGGCACAGATCTTTTTTCCCCTTTTAATTTCAAGGGTTCCCACCCAGCAATCTCTGGCCTTTCCCAGACATTTTCCAGCACACGGCCTAACCACAAGAGGTAGGAGCTGGATTGCACGTTCAGAAGACAAAAGCGGAGCTCTTCGATTCAGCCTCCCTGATTGTGCAGGGTTTGTAAGAGTTATAAGAAAAGGCCAGAAAGCGAAACGGTGGGTCTTCACTGGCTTATGTAAGTTGGGTGAACCCATCATCCCCGGCTGAGTTACACTTTGAGAAGTCAGCACAACCAGCGACATGTAACCATGAAATAATTACGAGCTGATTCTGTTTGCTGACACTGCTCACCGTCTCTACTGAAAACAAAAAATCCAAGTTTCAGTCCGGGCATTTCTGAACAAAAATGTTGATCTTTCCACGAGGCTCAAGCGTTTTGTTTCAACAAACAAAAATCTCTGCAGCAGCCGAGCAGCAGGAGGGGAAACAGTTCCGCTGTTTCACAGTTGCACCACCAAGTTTATTTTTCTGAAGAGCCGAAATAGCAGCCGGCAAAGGCTGGCCGCCATCGAGCTCTTTCCCGAGGAGGGAGAAGAAAACAAGCTTGTCTTTGTGCACCGCTCGCGGCTGCTTCAGCCGTCAAGTGGAGTCAGGAATCGTGGCTTATTAAGCCACGGTCTGCACAGGCTCTCTCCTCATGTCAGGGTTCGCTTGCTTTCCGTTGCTTCCTCTCCTTTGCAGGAGCAAAAAAAACACGTTGGAGCGAGGAGTCGACTGCAGACTTTGCCCGGGATACCAGCGCAGATCGTGTGGGGCGAAGGGTGGCACGTGGCTCATCAATCCTTGCGGCGCGCTGGTGCGAACAGCGGCTTGCTCAACAAGCCACGGTTCCGCCTTTTGCATCTACGCCACGCAGTGAGGTCGCGTGTGAGAGAACGAGCTATCATGATCCAGATTAGCTGGCGGTGCGGAAAGGTGATGTGCATGGCGCACAAACGGAGATATGCAGAAGAGCGGCGCAGACGAGGTCTCGTCTATCCATCGCAGTTTCTTAACCCTGAAGATGTACGGACTTCAGCACCCAGAATCCCCAGCCAGCTGTGCCAGGAGTCAAAGTCCACAAATCTCCAAGCTGCCAAGGGTGGGAAACACAGGCCTACAGTCCGGTTCACAGACACGGTTCCTGCACGTGAGAGGATGATAGCTACCGACATCGGTATGGATCATGTACCGGTGGGGTGGCCGGTGCATATTCCCCCCACCAGGCAGTTAACTTTCAAGCTAGCCGACCGCATGGAGCGCGGCGGCCGAGCGGTTGAGACCAGAAGGTCGGCAGCCCGGGTTCGAGACCCAGGCGCCGCATAACCAGGCGAGCTCCCATCACTCACCCCAGCCCCTGCCAAGCTAGCAGCTCAAAGCATGCAAAGCGCAAGGAGATGAGCAGGTACCGCCAAGTCCAGGGGGAGCGCTTGTCCACATGACCACGGAAGCGTCCTTGGAAACGGAGATAAGCCAAGCGCCGCCCTCTAGAGTTGGCCACGGCCAACAGCGAAGCCTTCCCCCTTGGCTTTAGCCTACTTGCGGGGTTGCTGCGAGGGTTAAACACAGAGGGCAGCTTTGTAAGCAAAGTGGGCTGTGAGCCTGACAAACAAGTCCACGCCTTTCCTCCGGGTTGGGATGAGGTAACGATGTCCTCTGCACTGCTGAATGCCGCCTGGCAGCACGGGGCAGCGCGGCCCAAGGGACGGAGGAGAGCCAGGAGCATGCTCCAGGCTAGGGGGCCGCGCACCTCCTCTCCTTCCCAGGTGATGCTCAAGGCTGGGCTGCAAAGAAAGGAACAGCCACTCTTCCTTGGCCCGGCCCGGCCCGCCTTACAGGGCTGTTATGAGGATCTCTCTGGTCTCCGCATCTCCCGGCTCCACCCTTCAATTTCTGTGCTTCGAAGAAGGGGAAAACATTCGCCTTGCGGGTCGCACCAAGCGTGACGAGGCTCCAGCTTTGTGCTTCTTCACCTTGCAAGCCCATTTTCAGACTTCCCAGTCATTTCCCAACCGTCTCTGGTTCCCCCAGGCCAGGCCAGGCCAGAGCTGGGCAATCTGGTCTCAGGCAAGACCAGACAAGGGGAAAGCGAGAAGAAAACCCGGATTCGGTCCGTCCGGTGTTTCCATCGCTGCCCTGAGAGGCTCGCTTTCTACCTGCAAGGAGAGACGGTCCGCAGCTCTGCTGCTTTTTTTCCCAACAAGGAATGTCCAGGGCGGAACCCACAACACGCCTCCCCGAGCCCCTAGTTTGGTCCTCTCTTTGTCGAGAACCGCCCGCCCGGCGTTGCCCCATCTTTCGGGAGGAAGATGCCATCAATGATTCATCAGCAATGAATCAAAGAATCTGTCATGAGATTTTCCCCCTGACAATTAAGGCATATTTAATTATACCACAGCTCATGTCAAAGGCATCTTGATCCTCTTGCTGAAGACAATGTTTAACGATCCCACATGTATGCACCACTCATTTATGCAGCCCTTTATTTCACATCGGCAGCGATGCGCTGACTTGCTCTCGTTTTAGGAAGCCGAGCCAACGTGACCACAAGGGCTGCGTCCGATACCTTGCTCAGGCCTTTAGATAATAAACCGGAAGGTGAGCCGGGGAAGAGAAAAGTAAAAAAGACACGGCAGCAAAAGGGGGGAAAAAAAAGCGGGGGGAAGCAGTACAGTTTCCAGGATTGGATTACTATAGTGGATTTCACCTGGCTATCCAGAAGCTTCAGCCAGTTCGTATTATAGGTAGTCCTCAACTTATGACCAGCTGCTTAGCAACCATTCAAAGTTATACTGGACCTTCCTGGGAGTACTTACAACCAGGATTCACAGTTACAACGATCGGGGAGGAGGGGGATGTGATCACATGACTGCACTCCGAGTGCTCAGTGCCTGGCCTGCATTTATGGCCATTTGCAGCATCCCACGGTCACAGGATTGCATTTACCACTGTTTTGCCAACAACTGGCATTTACTTCTGGTTTTCAGCAAAACTGTACCCATAGCAAACCTCTGGCTTCCTTAACAACTCCAGCGGTTGCTTTTCAGCTGCAGGTCGGTCATACGGATGACCTGATTTACTGTCATGAGCTACAACCACAGTGGGCAGGCTCCGTTACGGTTGTAACTCAAGGACTCCCTGTATGCCACCAGGTCACTGTGTCGCTTGGATCTGGTTAATGATTTTATTCCAATCCCATATTTTCCAGGAAACGTTAGGCAAAACCACCTTTTCTTCCTGTCCTCTCCTTTTATCTTCCCAACAGCCGCATGAGAGTGATGGGCTCTCCAAGAACAGGTCAAGGAAAGAGCTGGGCAGGCTTTGCTTGAAAAAGAGACCCAGAGATCAGAAGCCACCACGTGCAACAGGGCCGGACCTGCTTTCCATCAGAATCTAAGGCAGGTTTTCTAACTGAAACGAAAGATACCAGCAGGAAGCATTTGGCAAAAAAAGCCTTAAACCTGGAACAATCAGCCAAGAATACTGGTGATAATCTTTTGATTATCAAAACTCTTTGATGGAGAGTATCGAACAGGGGCGAGCTGGCCCCCCGCTGCCAAAGAAGGGTTTGAGGTTCCCTGTTCAGCTCACATATTTTATAATTCTAAACTCAGCCAGAAAGTAGACAGGCCTGAAACACCTTATTTCCAACCAGTGACTGGGCCTTCTCTGTATCAGCCACCAACTGCATCAGACTCCCTTCAAACAATTCAATCTCTTAAGCAAAATTTCTTAAAAGAGCTTTTTTTGAGCAAACTCTCAGTGCAGCGTACTGTAATTCTGGTTTTATTGCTTTTAGTTTTATCGTCTTGTCTATCACCATTGCTTGGCTGCAAATGGTTTTTGCAGCTTGAAAAACTCAGGCATTACAAGTGCAAGCATGACTGTATATTTTTTAATTTCATATGCCTTACTTTATTTTGTATATTTTGTAGCTGTACTCTGCAGGCTTTATTTAGTACATTTTATTTAGACTGTTTTGCTAACCCGGATAAAGAATTTGATTTGAAGTTTAATTATATTAAAAAAAAGCCATCTTAAACACAATTAAACTTCAAATCAAATCCTTTTGAAAGGTATGTGCTGAAAGTTGGGGCAAGACGCTCATAATAATAACAGTAAAAAGAAAACAAAAAACTGATAGAAGGAAAAGATCTTGCCCATTCTGAACCGCAACTAGACTTTCTTGCTTCATTCAAAGGGACAGAGCTTGATGCCTGATATGCAATATCCTACACATGTAAATGTAAGGCCCTGCATACCAGTGTTTCTCAGTCTTGTCCACTTCAAGATGTGTGGACTTCAACTCTCACAATTCCCTCGCCAGCATACTGCTACGTACAGTACTCTCGTATCAACTATATACCTTGACAGCGACTGTGTATATCATCTATAGTAGCTTTATCAGTATGTGTTACACATTGTTAGTGCATATCATCTTAGCCTCCTTTGCAAGACTCAGATGACAATAAACTCAAGAGAAAAAACAGAAAAATCTCAAGTATCCTTAAAACCTTGGAAGGAAAGAATGAATTACCGGCACGGATTAAATGCAGTTTTTAAAAAACGCCTTCAAAGCTCATTTCACAAATCTCTGGCAAGCTCCCTCCTCTGACACATCTTTCTTCAGCCTGCAAGTGACCACGTTGGTCGACACTGCAGGCTTCTTGTAAACCTAACAGAGTCTGTACCTGACCCAAGGCTATTGCAGGAGTGGGGGAAACCACAGAGGTACCAAGGCTGTGCGGCACAAGGGGACAAGGCCAGACATGGCTGGTTTAAAGAGCAGCAAGCAAGGCTCCATATCTGCTTCCACATCCCCAAAGCCTGACTTTGTAATTGCGCCCAAAGCATCAGGCAGCCCTCTCGGCAACATCCGGTAAGTGGGTGCAGTACAATGTAAGGGCTGAAAAAGGCAGGTTGATCTTTTCTGCAGGTTCCCGCAAGGCAGACCATGGACCCTATTAGAGGAGCCACCAAAATAACCCGTCTCCAAACAATCAAGAAAGTTGGGGAGGAAAGGCGCGCCTCAGCCGCTTCCTTTTCCTCCCCCTGTTCCTCGAAACGGCCGCTGTGACATCCGCGCCTCTGTTGCCAGCTGCAGCCCAGAGGCAGACAGACATCCAGACAAAGAGAGAAAGAAAGAAAGAGAGAGAGAAAGAAAGAGAGAGAGAGAGAGAGGGAAGGAACGAACCAACCAACCCAGGACCGCGACGCGCCTGGAGCGGAAAATCCCGGCAAGCTGCCCCTTCCCCCCGAGGACTCCGCGGCGCCGCGCAATTCGGAGGCGCCGGCCCGTCCTTCGGGGCGGTGGCGCTTCCGCCGCTGCGAGGTTTTTCTCTTCTGGCGCCGTCCCTCCCCGGGCCAGCCTTCCGCTGCTCTCCGGCCGGGGCCGCCTCGCCGCTCGGAGCCCCGCCGGGAGAGGAGCCTCGCCGCGCGAAGGAAGAAGCCCGGAAACAGTCCCGGCGCCTTTCGCCGGCGGCTGGGCAAGCGGGGCCCCTCGTCGCAGAGCGAGCGCCCCCGAGAGGGTCTGCAAGTGGCCTTAACCCACTTACGGCATCGGTCTCTGCCTTGAGGGCTGCATCTGCTGCCCTGGACAAGCGTCATCGCCGCTGTCCCACGTGGCGCAGCCGAGAGGGCGCGGGCCGCACCGGCGAGGCCAGGCGCGGGGGTCCTCCTCTCCGCCGGGAAACTTGGCGGAGGCGCCTCCTCCGCCAGCCCGCCGGCAGGGCTGCGGCCGCGGGGGCTGCTCCGGACGCCGCCGAAAGCCGCGGCGACAGGGCAGCCACCTGCAAGGGCGG
>JANHZU010003895.1:8200-20987 GCA_032468055.1 Acrochordus granulatus
AGCACTTTAACTTTTGCTAGAAGATTTTGATGTAGGGGTCCCAAGGGCTCAGTCCAGGCTGGTCAGAAAATAATGACTGTTGTTCAATTTGGGTGATGGTTCTTGATGGTTTATGGAAGAGAATTTCTACCTAGCCTTGCGTTCTATCCTCTCTTCTTCTATACAGTTCTTAGGAAGTCCATCTGGCATTTCTTGGGAAGGGTGGCTGCTTTAGTGTTAATCTTGTTGCTATGGATCTGCTCTGAGGCAGATTTTGGCAATCGGCTACTGCTTAGCCAGCTGCTATCAATCAATCCAGCCCCAGTTGGATTGGGAGGATCTGCTGCTACTCCTTGAGAGCAAACTGACCTTTTTCCTTTTCCCTCAGTAATGCCTTTCCTGGTAATGTCTTTCCATTGGAAATGTTTCTTATTGTAACCTGCCTACATGCTATGAGATGAAGAGGAGGATAGGCTGGATAATGCCATGTGAGACGGCTGTGTGTGTGTGTGTGTGTGTGAGTGACAGGGAAGACAGAGGGTCACTCTTCCTACACTTTGAAAATAGTCCTGGCTAGTGTGAGGGAGACAAGGAGGAGGAGGAGAGGAAGGGGAGGGTTATTGCTTGGAAGGAGAATCTGGAATTCGAATCTTGGGAGTTCTTTCTCTTGAATGACGTTCGCTTAATTTATGCTTTTGATGCAGTGAGATAGAAGAACCATTGGCTCAGTTGTGAGATTTCCCATCTGAGCTCATCATATGTGCTCATCTTGCAAGTTTTCACTTGTTACCAAATTTAATTTTTTTAAAAAAAAATTTGCTCATCTTCTGCACTTGTAATGCATGCATTACTCATAATCCAAGGTTCCACTGTATTTTTATTCATTCATTTCTATTTGGCTTGATAATGCAAGATAACATGTGGCCTCACAGGTGGTAAATGCATTCAAAACTCTGCTACTTGTGTTATTACTTAAATGCTCCAGTGGATCAATGTTTACCACTGATCAATTATTGCAAGCCAATAAATTGATAGTGAACTTTAGGAAAAGCAATTTAAAATGTTTAGCAGGATTTGGCATGGCTAGCTGACTAGGGATGAATTCAGGAATGATGTTATGGTTCAGTTAGTGCAGGTCTACAGAACAGAAATGATTTGCAGAACAGTTTTTGAATGATTGCTTGAAGCACTAATATGGTCTTTAGATGATGTGAATACTCATGGCTGATTTGAATATAAGCTAGTGGGTAATTTTATAGCTACTGAGCTCAGGCCATATACATTTTATAGCCTCACACTGGAGAAGGATATTCCTTTGACTATAATTGCATGTTGCCTCAGTTGCAGACATGAAACTACTTGTATAAAAAGACATGAATATAAAATAAAACATGACCAATATTTTCCATCGTCTGGAATTTTTTATGTATATTAGATTTTTTTTTTTGGTGTAATGATGGGAGGAGATTTTGGGGGTAAAATATTGAAATTCTATACTAAAATCATAAATGAAATGGTATAATACTTCTGCCAAGTTGCTACATCTCATAATCTTTCATGCTGACAGTCTGTAATGACACATATAGTTGCCAGCTCTTTTCAGGGCACGCTTGTAAAACCAGGGCTACTGTTACTTCTTTAAATTCTGTCTATGTTTGGCATTATAAACTTATTTTAAATCAGGCATTTGAATTTATCAATTATTTATTTGTTTATTATTTATTTATTCCAGAGAGTGGCTATCTTAAATCTCTTCCTCTGTCTCCAATTCACTTCTGGGCTGCTACTTCTGGCCTTTGTTTCACACCCTTCCTTTAGATTTGCTCCCTATAGAGGCGCAGTGGCACAAGCGGTTAAGAGCTCGGCTTGCTGGCTGGAAAGTTGGCCACCCGAGTTCAAGACCCGGCGTTGCCATGCAGCAGGGTACCTGCTGTTCTGCCTTAGCTCCCGCCCACCTAATGGTTCAAAAATGTGCAAGTGTGAGTATATGAATATGTACCACCCCTTCCAGTGGGAAAGTAACAGTGTCTGTGCGCCTTCAACATCTTGTCGTGCTGGCCACATGACCATGGAAGTGTCCTCAGGCAAACACTGGCTCTTTGGTTTGGAAACGGGGATGAGCACCGCACCCTAGAATCAGTCATGACTGGCAGGATCACCTTTACCTTTTACCTTTATGGTGGCTTACAGTTAAAATATTGGACTTGTCAGCTGGAAGGACGGCAGCTTGAGTTTGATACCCAGGCACCACGTAACCAGCTCCTGCCAACCTAGCAGCCTGAAAACATGCAAAATGTAAGTAGATAAATAGGTATCACCTACGTTGATTGGAAAGTAACAGAATTCCATGTGTTGCAATGTATAATCATGCCAGCCCAATGACCACAGAAGCATTTTTGGACAATGCTAGCTCTTCTGCTATGAAACAGAGATAAGCACTACCCCCTAGAGTTGGACATGACTGAAAAGGGAAACCTCTTCTTTTATCTTCCTGGGAAACTGCCACTTTATTGTTGTCCATTACACCAGCTCCACCTCCATAGGCACCAATTATCACAGTCTGGTACTCAATAATATGAATGAGTTCAGGAAATCAGATATACTTGACTCATTTTTTTAATTTAAGCAAAGAAGAAATCTAACTTCTGAGTTCATAACATTTTAAAATCTACTCTACATTTATTATACATCATAATAATGTGCATCATAATATACCATCCAAGTAAAGGTACAATTCTATTCTTTAAGGATAGAAAAACTTAAAAGATAGAAGGGAAAATATCACTTGTAGATTTTTTTAAATCAGGTTTATGAATCCATGAGAGATGCAGAAATGTAACAAATTTTCTGCTGTTTCTCATGTTGCCAACTTACATTTGCTTTGTCTAAAATTTGTAAATATAAATATATTTGTAAATATTTGTAACTATTTCAAATGAGAAGACTTGAGTTAGTGTAAAGTGGGCCAATATTGATGGGATAAGGTGTAGCACGGCATATTGTTTCATGAATTAGATTGGAAATTGTCTTTTTAAAATATCTTCATCAAAGTAAAGCACTCCTTTGGAGCTTTGCAGAATAGCATTGTTAAATTTTCTTCATTTCCTTCTACAATATTTGTTCTCAAATAAAAATCTATCTCAACTCAGAAGTGATTTATTGGGAATTTATCATTTGAGTCTTTGCACATGTAAAAGTGGCCTTTCCCCAAAAAACACTGAAAATCTAGCATCTTTTGATAAAGGGTAGTTTTTAAGAATGGTTTTTGCTAAATGGATTGTGAAACTCCATATATCACCAGATAGCAGCAAAAAGTTAGAATTTTCTGTATTTTTTTGTTGGTGCTTGGATTTCTGTAATCAAGATCTGGTAGGCCTAAGGATTTTGTTATTAGGACAGCATTTCTTGCAATTTTTTTGGAAGGAGTCTCATAGCTCTTTCAGAAATTGCCATCCTATTGTAATTTTTCATGTGACAAAAGAAGAGAAATTTAAATATGTGAAGAATTATATTAAGTGAGTTTCATATTATTTAATTCAACAGTATTAAACTGAATGTACTGCTTTCCTAGTTTCATCTATTTCTTGTACCCATCTGCATTTAATTTTTTTAAATGTTGTCAGTGTGGTGGCAGGAAATCTGTTCAGAGGTGACTGTTTCACTTTATTTTCCCTGATATTATTCAAGGTATAGACCATACTATATAATGTTGAAGACATTTTTTCCCAGGGTAGCTTCATCTCATCATTCCTACCATTTCAGGTAGATCTATTTACCCACAGCTGTGTTCAAAACTTAATGTAAGTTTTAAACAGAGGTTTGTTTGCAGGGTCAGGATGGATAGACAGTTGTGTGTGTAGTATAGGTACAGGTATAGGTGTAGTATGAAAAAGGGGTGGTGGTGGGAGAAATACTTTATTTTTTTCCTGGCTGGGACATAATAAAAATGATTTGAGAATGGAAATACTCCAAGAATTTCAGTATAATGTCAGGAGAAACATTATACTGAAATTCAGGAATCCTCTTATGCCTGCCCATTTTCAAAAAAAAAAATGTTCATCTTGTATGTAAGAGAGAAAAGGAGGAAAGGATTGAAGCATGAATAATGAGAGTTCACGAGGATATATGTGTGTATGTGTGTATCCATGTATGTATTTTATGGAAAAAACAAGCAAGCTACTCCAAAGGCAGTCCCTCCATTTTGAAATACATGATGTGGTGGATAATTTAAATGTGCTTTTGAGCTAATGAAAAATATATTTCAAATTCTGTCAGTCCTCAGACATTTCACTCAGGACTTGAAAGTTCCTCTCAGAACTATTTTAATCAGCAACACTCCACAAATGCACTGATTTTTAAAGAAACGGAAACAAAGGGAAAAATGAAATCAACTGTGGAAATAGATATTAATGTGAAAAAGCCAGATACACTTCTCACTGATATTTTTTCTGATCATTTGATGGTGAAAAGAAGACCTCAGCATTCTCTTCTGAGAGGGTTTATTCTGAAATCCTCCATATCACCTGACAACATCAAAAGATGAAAGTACCAGTACAACTTGTTCCATTTTTTCAGGCCATTTTCATCACTTCTGTTTGCACTTGCATTTTCAGACAACTGGCAGATTCACCAAGCATCACCACATCCTGAAAAACAGTTGACAGTTGTGAATTAGTTCCTTCTTTGGAAGCAAAACAAGCACATTAAGCAAGAAGTCATTAAGTAAATCACCAATGTTTGCCATCTTCCTTCCAGAAACCTGGTCTTCCTGCAAAGGAAGAGAAATAAAATGTGGGAAGGAGACAGTGTTACGATAAGATTATTTGTGAGAAATAGAGACTATGGTTGAATTGGTATCTTCTCAGTATGTTGCTTGGGTGAAGATGCCAATGCCTCTGGAGAGTGCCAGGTGGAGAAAGGAGGCTTTTCTAAATTTGGAGAACAGGACTAATAAATTGGCCATACACTCCTTAATTAGCCTTTCTTATCAACCCAAAACACTGATCAATACCATATGGATGGGGGCAAAGCCCACAACTCATAATGATTATGGATATTTTTTGCATGTTGTTAATAAACTAGTTTTCGTGAAGCAGCATATATCTTAATATACTTATTGTCAAATTATAACTACAAATTTATGTTTAGATTGGCCATTTTGCAATGGTTAAACTTGCAAAGTGTATAACCAAAGGAAAGTAAGAATGAAACTGTATTCACATCTTGCAAGAGGGAGTAGCAGGGTATTCTACCACAATATGTTTTATTGCAAATGTTGAAAAGGATTGCCTCATGTCTGTTGCTGTTTCCCTTCACTGAACTGGGCTTTTGCAATTCTTTACATTAAACAATTGTTGCCTCTAGACATTGGAGTCTGTTCTGCTTCAGTGTCTTGAAGCATGAGTGTTACATTTCATTGAAGTACTTGAATGGATGTGTCAATTGAACATCATCAAATTAAATAATCACTTACTCTCCCTTTTTTACTTTCACATATGAATGGAGTATTGTTCTCTCATTAAATAAGAAATAGAGAAATGATGAAGAAGGAGAAAGTGCTAAATAACTGACTATAGTTTTTAACCAAGATGAAAACTTTGAATTATTTATAGAATAGCTTCATGTGATTTCAGAAAAGAACAAAAGGAAAAAAGAAAATTAGCTATGGTCATTTCAAAGCAAATAATCACCACTAAGAACAAGTAAAATCCATTTAAGGGAAACTTGAACATATTTGTTTGCCTTGAAATTAAACTGGCATAGATAATAGCTCTACATTTAATTAAATTCCACATTTAATTAAACCCCCAGGTGGCCCATAACATTTATTCATTTTTATTCCCAATCCTTTTTCTTATTCATAACTCCAAGGATTAAATGTGCATTTTTGTTAACTTCAAAAATGAATATTTGAAAAAATGTTAAGAGTTTACTCCTGAATGTATTGAATCAAAGTTCTCCTAAGATTGTCTGTTTAGTTAGTTGCCCTTCCTAAGCATTTTGGTCCACAGACAAAGCGATGGAAAGCTGAAAATGACAGGCCACCAATACGGTGCAGATGTGAATTATGAAAGCAACTATACATGGAGTCATAAAAGAATCAGTGTCCAAACACTGTTTGGGAGGCTTACTCACTCACTCACTCCAGCATGCAGGCAGCCAGAGAAAACAAACTTAAATATTTATATCACCAATTCCAAAGTAACAGATACCTGCAGTCCTTTGTCAGAAAATGCCTACAGCAACATCAACAAGGCTCGCCAAAGTAGGATATCTCCTCCCTTATATATCTAATGTCTCCTAAGTGATGGAGATCTGCCAATATGGGGTAGGAGTCACCTACCATCCTGAGGCAACACTTCAACATCAAATGATGTGTTTTAAAGATCGGATTGACTCTTGCAATCAGGCCAGAGTCATGTATTGTATTGCAGATATGAACTATAATTGCTATTACATGGGCAGATGGGACTGAAACTAAGCACAGATTGCAGGACCATGCAGTGGCACTCCACAAGCATGACCCTAACTCCCTGGTTGCCATGCACACATATGAACATGGACACGTATTTGAATGGCCAATGTGACCATTGTTGGCTGTGCAGGAAATACAGTAGGTGGTGAGGGAGGTCATCAAGGCATGGGAGACAGGCCCAACAGCAAATAATAGATGCCAGGAACTCCCTTCTGCATTTCAAGCATTCCATCATAATATCTGCCAATGCTGGGGCAATAAGCGACAGAAGCCAAGATCCCCTCCCCTCCCCCTGGTTTCTCTTCCCCTTTTCTCCCCTCCTTCTTTGGTGGAAGAGTATGCCAGAATAAAGAGAGTTGATAGGGTTAACCTCCCGGTTTTGTTAATAAACAGAGCCAAGTTAAGTAGGGAAAGGTTAATTGTGGTAATTTGAAGAACCATTTAAATAACATCCGGTTCTTTTTGGTCCACACCCGCTTGTTGTTTATAGATTATAGTGGGTGCAAGCATGGTTCCCCCTTCCTCTGAAGATGAACTCCAATGTGTGAACTTGAAAGCTTTGGATGTTAAACATATTTTTTTATTAATCCCAGTGTTCACTTTGGATTTATGTAGAAGAGACCTGGGAGTCAGTTTTTTTCCACCATTTGTCAGGCATTTGGGTGCACAGTGCTTAAAGCAGCATGCTGCTGGAAAGCCTTGGCCATCAGGCAGGCAACTACTTACGAGCAATTGCACTTCCTACACAGCTGTATAGCATGAAGGAATACACGCAAAATGTTGGAATTACTGTGTACCGGTCATCACCAAGTTGGGGAAGTATGTGATTAAGACCTTTTCTAGACATATGATTAAAGTGTTGATAGAGGACAGTCACCAGCATATATGCAAGTATTGTAACATCACAGGGAAGTGGAGGACTGAATATTTTAAGGACTATGGCAACTTTAGTCAGTTAGCTAAGACCACAACAGAAATAGCTTGATGCAAGCAAATAAGGAAATGCAAACCTTTGGAAGCTAAAGCAGAGTAGATAGGGTTAACCTCCTGGTTTTGTCAATAAATAACTAGGGTGAAGGTTAATCTGGTAATTTGAATAACCATTTAAAAGCATCCGGTTCTATTCAGTTCACGATTGTTTGTCATTTGTAGATTGTAGCAGGTATATGCATAGTTTCTCCATCCTCTTAGGATGAGCTCCAGTATGTGAGCCTTGAAAATTTAGGACATTAAGCATGTTCTTTCTCAATCCCAGTATTCATTATGGATTTAATGCAGCAGAGACTTCAGAGTTGGATTTTCTCCACCATTTGTTTGTTTAGTTAAAGATAAATTGTATTAAAAATTGTGTTCTGATTGTTTTCTGTGCCACAGAAAACAATCAGTTTTAATTTATATTATATATTAGTATAATACAGTTTTGTTTGACATTGTATACAACATTAAATCAAAGGTTCATACATCTTAGTGTTTTTCATCTTTTTTTTTTACTCCATCTTTTTTTGGCCACAATTGACTCCATTTTTGAAGTCATTTTTGTAAATGACTTCAAATTTCAGTAAAAATGGACAATTTAAATAAAACTCACTCTTTAATATTTATTTATTTGTCAATAACCACCTCTGTTCAATTTTCACCATGTTTAACTAGATAAAATGTCATGTTTTTTCAGAATATTTATGATGAAAGGGAAAGAAGGAAATATTAATGCTAACTTCAATATAACAACTGTATCAAGGATGACAAAGGTTATGAAGTATCTTTCACTAAGATTAACAAAGATTGATTTATTATGTGCCATCAAGTCAATATAGATTCTTAGTGATCATACAGTTAAAGAATATCCTTGTAAAATACAGCTTTCCAAATTTATCATCACAAATGTAACTGAAATTTCAGATCTTCCCTTTCTGTCACTCATATATTTATTATTGTATTTACCTCAATGAATATCAGTGATTGAATGGGTATTGACTCAAATAATCCTCACCAAGGATCCAAGAATCTTGGAAGTATGACTGCAAAATACATGTTCTTCCATGTAGAGTAGTCTTAGAAGTATCTAAGGCCAGTTAGTCTAAAATTTCTACAATAAATATTTAATGAATCTTTTTGATTCAAGAGCTCCAGTTGTGATTGGTATGACAGTTTTTTCTATTATTAGTATTCAAACAATATATAGCCTCCGCAAATCAGTCACAGATGTTGAAATGGGGTCAATCCTAAGAATCTTTTTTGAGAGCCAAATAATAAAGCAAATTTGATATCTGGCTACCAACCAGAATGGATTGCTACCCCATCTGCTAGAGACTATTTCATTTGATGAAGCTGAAATGAATCTTAATAACAAACACTACTGTTTAGTATGCCATTCGTTTTCTTTCATCTAATATTTCCAATTTTTGTTGGACTACAATAACTATACTCTTCAGGCAGTATGGGTACAAAATCTTGGAAGTGAAGACTACAGAATTTATATTGTAAATTGGTCAAGACATTTTACTTTCTAATCTTAGATATACTGAAGCAGTGCTATTTGCTTAAAAGAGATCATGTTTGACAGCTAATGAGAAGGATTCAGGTAAGAACAAATCTGTTCACAGCAGCTGTGAACAGCCTGTGCATGTTTAAATTCTTGAACAACTAATTACTTCAGAGTTGGAGAAGTTAGGGGGAAGTGGTAACCATAGCAAGTAATCTGAGTTCCTAAGAGAGCATCTTTAACTGCCAGGAACAAAAAAAATAAGAATACATCCCTAGCTATGCCCTCTTGGTACTCTGTTCAGCAATTCATTTCCTCAAAAGCCAAGAAGGCTGACAAGCAGACAATATTTATCTCTGCAAGCTTCTTCCCCTCCAAGTGAAGCATGAAATACTGCAAAATCCTGACAAGCAAGTTGATAGTTGACTAACATAGAGCTTACTGTTGTGGCAGCAGCTTCAGTTTAAAACAGCCTTTATTTATTTGTATTGAGAAATAAACATAAGAATAAATTGACCTATGGAATGAGGAAGGTGATGATGGGAAATAAAAGGTAAAAAGTAAAAAACAGTTTGGTGTGTTGGCTAAGACATCAGGCTGGAAGCTGAGAGACTATGAATTCTAGTCCTGCCTTAGGCAGAAAGCCCACTGGGTGAGACAATCTGTCTCTCTTTCTCTTCTAGGAAGCAGGCAATAGCAAACCATTTCCAAAATCTTGCAAAGAAAACTGCAGGGACTTGTCCAAGCAGTCATCAGTTTCAGGACTTACTTGAAGGCACAAAAAATGAAACATTGAAAAAACGAAACTGAAGGATATGTTCATCAGTGTTTCCATCCACATGTGATTTTTCCAGTGGAATCTGTATGAATAATGCTAGGAATGTCTACAATCATAAATGAATGTCAGGAATTCTATCAGTTAAACTTATTTCTATCTGAGCAAACTGTTTCTAGGAATTCTTGAGAAACTTTTGCTTCAGATGGATAGGAGATTAATGAAACCTGCTCCCTTGGGACTCCAAATTCTTGAGATGACAGTAATCAAAACACTTGATTCACCTTTCATTTTTTCCAGAAATTGAGAAAGGGTAAATGAAGCAACTTCATTTTGCATTTTGCTATGGGGCATGGGATGGGAGAAGACTGCATGCTAGAATATACATGTTCAGGTCCAATATGGCCCACATAGTGATCAAAATTTTCTTATTATTGATGAAAAGTACCTCTTTCATGGGAACCCTAAGTTAATATCAGGAGCAACATTCCCATCCGGAACCAACTTTGGAAACTCTTTTATGCTCAGTTGATATTTATTGCCACACATTTTGCAATGTGCACAGATGAGAACCCAAAGTACAAAAAATACTACTGTCACTCTCTGCTTATTACCAGATATAAGATTATGCACTGAACAATTTTCTTTTTCTTATGTTACTTCTATAGCCTGCTTTTGCTTGTAGCTATTATTGTGCTGTTGTTTTTAAGATCAGTGGGTTGAACAAGTCAGCAGTAAAGAATGAAAGATGTATGTATTCACCAGAACTGGTTGTTAATTGTAGAATTCCACAGGCATTTGGATTAAAGCCATAGTAATTTCCCCAGTATAAAGCCAAGATGAATTAAGTCAACGTTAGCCCTAGCATTGTTTAATCATGTGGGGATGCTTTTCAGTAATAGAATGAACAGGAAATAATGTTGCTGGCCGGCTCTGTTTCTTAACTCCACTGCAAAATGCATGCAACATTTTTTTTTCAAAGGCTTAGCACAGCTAGTCGCTCTTCATCTTGCCATAAAAACAGCTATTTAACATGTTGATTTGGTATTGTGCCACTGAAAATTACGTGGAATATAACCACATTCACCCATACTATAGGCATATAGATCCATTATGAATATTTGATATGGGCTTTGTCCCCTTATTGCAATGAAATTAGTAAAAGAGAAATTATCAGAGAAACATGATGAATGGTTCTAAATAATTCAGGTTGTTGAAAACCTAAAAATATGCCAGCATAGAAGGAATGCTAGGTCATTTTTTTATTTTATTTTATTATTCTGTTTAGCTTAATCAGATAAAGCAAATCTGGATTATTGAGAGGTTTTTTTTCTCATGCACTGGGAAATAACTTTAATAAAAACCCACTTCATTAGAAAGCAGGAAGAACTGCATGTCTCTTTTTAGTACAACATAAAACCCAAATATTTTGAATTCTTGTTTTAGAGTTGTATATTAATCTATGTTGAGTGCAGAAATGGGACACCAGAAATACATTTGGGTTACATTGACAAAAGACCATTACTTCCTATTCCATTTGAATACTCTTTTATAGGAAATGGGAGCCCCAAGTTGTTTTACTTTGGAAAATACTTCTCAGGAGATATCAAGTATATTTAATTCAGGCTGAGTTTTAGTTTATTACTATGGAAGACCAGAACAATTAAGGTTAAGGTTAAGGATATGAAAGTAGGTTTAGCAAAAAAGATTCAGATAATGAATGATCAATGATCCACTATTTTTTTCATGTACAACATACATGCAACTTACATAAAATGGAGTTTTAATCAATTATCATGATTGCCATCTTGAATTTTTTTGACCACATCTTTTGTACATCCTTGCATGGCTAGCTTTCACTATATTTCAAGTTGATTTTTTAAAAGCTTACCAAAACATGGGGCTGAAGAATCATGGAACAGCAGCAGAGTTAATATTTCTAGAATATTAAGCTCCAGTTGTTGTTGACTATGGGAATTTTTTCCTAGTCATAATACTGTAAAAGCCATTAGATGATCTAATGAACAAATCAGGGTTATCTCTTTACTTATACCTGATGAATTATAAAATAATAGTGGGACTTGGGTCATTTTATATTCTGAAGGATCAGTAGAAAAATATAATAGTTCATCTTACCAAACCAGCAAAGATTTTTTTGAGAAAAATGCCAGATAGAAATCAGCAACTACTTTTCAATAGATTTGATAGCATATGATTACCCAGATATATAGTGATGATCTTCTTACTCATTAAAGAACAGAACATATTATATATCTATATCTATATGGATATCTCCAAAACATATGGGTGACATCATTATTTATTTGTTTTCCAAATAATAGCAAATAACATGTGAACATAATTCTTTATTTCAATAATTTGAAAAGTGATTTGTTCACTTTTGATTTTGCATTTCTGCATGTTTTTCATTTGTTTTTGTTTTTTCTAAACCATAACTGGGATTGTTGTTTATTCTGAAGAACTAATTTAAAATCTCACTTTTTTTTCCTGAATACCTGTTCTCTTTTCACTTGCTTCATCAAATGAAAATACGCTCTTCCTCTAGAATACCATTGCCCAGCCATTTTCATTCTAAATAAATGGAAATGTTTCTGGAGAAGCCATTCTGCATCTTAATTTTTGAATGATTTGAATTAGAGTATTTAACATTTAAACTAAATTTATTCTAAAGAATTTAAGAGAATTCTTAAAAACAGTTAAGATTGAAAGTGGCAGAAAAAATGCACAATAATTTTGAGGAAAATTAAAACCAAATGTTTTTCAAAGTGGTAAAAGAGCAAACCAAAGAGCCTGCAATAGAATGAATTACTTTAAAAATAAAAATGATCTGATCATTTGGGATGAAACTAAAGTAAAGGAATTATAGTGATATGTCAAACATTAGAATTGAAATACAGTGATACCTCACAAGACGAGTAACCCACAAGACAAGAAACTCGGACAAGCAAAAAAATTAATCAAAAATTTTCCGCTAGACAAGCCGCGACTCACGAGATGAGGAAACTTCGTGCCAAACCTTGTGCATCATCAGTAAGCACGCTCTGTATTTCCCGTT
>JANHZU010003895.1:70773-81214 GCA_032468055.1 Acrochordus granulatus
AGATTTTTTGTAGAATTCTCTTTTGTTGATTTTTTTTAATTTATTTTTTTCCCAGGGAAAGCATTAGGCAAGGCTATTTCATAATAAAGTTTATGTAATGAAACAAATTGAAGCCAGTGCATAATTTCATTCTAATGCAACTGATAATTCATATGATTTAAACATAAATGCAGGTGGCTGAATCTTACAAAATCATAATTTCCACAAATAAGTGAAGAGACACTTTTCATTTTTGGTATTTCAACTGATGTTTCCTTCACCAAAAACATACTTTAATCAGAGTGCAATTATCATACAGTGATTTCAATATAACTAGTTCTCAAAAAAAAAATCCTTTCAAATGTTTGATGTGTTACATGAATAAGGAAGGGGCAGAATAAAGATGGCAAGCTCTACTGAAATATGCACAAAATTAGCATCCTATCTGAATAGCATGGATTTCATGTTACACTTGGGAACTATGCTTTCTTGAATTTCTAAACACATTGAGAAAATCCTCTCTGCACAAAGCTGTGTATGTGAGCAACTAATAAGGCAAACAAGTAAATATGACAATATCATTATAAATATCTGCAGAAAATGTATATGCAGATATGCTGAAGAAAAACAGGTTCTAAGACTACTAACTTAAGATCTAAACCAGGAGACATAATCTGGAGCTGTGATTAAATCTCCACTGATGTCAGTTTTAGTAAGGTACAGATTTTCCCTGCAAGTTGTGGCTGATTCTAGGGGGCACTGCTCATCTCCATTTCCTAGCTGAAGAGCCAATGAAGATGCTTCTATGGTCATGTGGCTGGAACACTAAGGCACACAGATACCTTCCCACCAAGGTGGTACCTACTTATGTAGTTGCATTTTTACATGCTTTCAAACTGCTGGGTTGATAGGAGCTAGACAGACAATGGGAACTCACCCTATTACATGGAAGCTCTGGGGTCTTGAACTCAAGTTGCTACCCTTCTGGCTGAAAAGCCAGCATCTTAACTTTTCCTACCACCATGTGCCTTTTAGTAAACAGGATGATTAATCTGAAAAACAAAATTATCAAAAGGTTGATGATGAACTCTTCCGGCATTAGAGATCTCTAAAGGTATTGGATCAACAAAGCTGCCTCATCCATGGCACAGATACAAGTAAAGAATGGAATCTATTAATGTATAGACCTTTCTACATAGTTGTTTAAAGAAAAACAACTAAAGTCATTGAGAAATGTACTATATAACAGAGTTGTGTTAAAAATGGCTGACTTCCAGTAATGAAATGCTCCATTCCAAGAACTTGAATATACTTACACAATTTGGTCAACCACATATTCAGAAGAGCAGGTGATGCATGATGGATAAGGAAACAAAACCATTAAAATCCACCAGTCATATTCTTTAATTTGTCTCACCTTAACACTATTAAGTAGTGCAGAAAAGAGGTTACAGTTGGAGCATGGAATTTATGCTCCATGAAATTTATCCCCAAGGCTTCTTTGGTCCTCAATATTTCTCTTAAAACAGGGAAGGAATATTCTAAAGCAATTATCTTCAGAATTTGCTTTTCACAACTTGTCTGTTGATATTAAAGTAATGTATCCAGTTTTATATTTTATGGATTTGGAAATCAAATTTGCAAGTTTCAGGTTCTAAATATTTTTAGCAGGTCTGTTTGTCCTGGGTATGATTTTGATTTGCTGAAGACAATGATGCCATTAATAAGGCTTGAATGATTCTTAAAAATTGTATTGATGGTTCCCTATTTGTGGCTTTTCACTTTTCAGGACTCCTGAATCAGAGAAACATTACTTCATCACTGGGGAGAAGTAATGATATTCCTAGTAGTATCTGCTACTTCTCTCTGTTTCTTTATTATTAAAGAAATAGATTGGAGCTTCTATGCTTTAGAAGCATAACAAAACAAGGAGTGCTCAATAATAGTCTCTAAAAATAAGAGTATAGTCTGCCTCTTTCAACTATGATAACCCACCTCCAGTTTACCACTTCACATGGCATAGCAAAGTGGGGAAAGCATTAATTTTCCAATTTATAAAACATATGCTATACATAGTAAAGGCAATAATTTATAACATTTTTGCTAACTTCATCATATGGCTCTATACCGAAGGGTTCTTGTTCAACCCTAGGTTTCTTCTGAACCCCAAAGATGGCAGGTTTGTACACACAAGATTTTATTTTCAAAGAAAATAATATTATTTGATTATTATTATTAAGGAAGCACATTTAAAGTATGCATTTCTCTACCTATAAGCTCATGTTAAATTTGCATTATATATTATTGTATTCTTGTTAAAAATTCTTTATAGATTTTTCTTATTCAGTGTAAGAGTATGACTCAGATATCTTTTTTTTTTTTTGCAAGATAGAGGGGGGAAAGTTAGCTTTTATTTTATAAAATAGTTGATAATAAGTAATGCTGTTTAAAACTATTTTATTACAATTCCAGGTAGATTTTTATTGCAAATGAAATAAACACTGATTATATATCAATAATTTTCTCTTTTATTTTATTTTTTATAAAATGTGGATATATTTTTATAAAAATATATACAATGAGGAGTATTATTAGAGCTGTTTATTTTATGATCTTTTTCATTTTATTCCTTTTTATGAGATAAGAAATTGTATGTGCTGAGGTATCCTGTTGAGGGCAGCAAAACATTCAACATGCCAAATCATATAAATTATCAACTTTCTTCTATATTCTGTTTCAAATAATCTGCAATTTTCATGACTATTGGCATAATCTAAAATTAATCTGGAATGCAAAGCACTATTCTTTATATTAAAAATATTCTGAAAGAATGTTTTACATGTTATATGAATGCATGTTTTAGTTAAGAAACTCTTGCTCTTACTGAAAGTTATAAAGAAGTTAAAATGAAGATTTGATCATGCTATTTGCCATGATGTGTGTGTGCAAAATGCTCAAAAGTGTTAGTAAATGCAAAGAGTTGTGATGTAGAGAATTGTATTGACCCAAAGCCAGGTAAAATTAGAAACTGTTTGTTTAGATGTCAGTTCTATTACAGTAAGCTGAAGTTTTCTTAGCAGATGTTGGATTCAGGAGATGGTTGATAGAGGGATAAAGAAATACAAAGTGCAGCTTTATTTTGGGAATCTCCTGGATAGTTATGATATCATTTAGAGATGTGTAGAATGATTCTTGAAGAAAGTTATTTGAATCCTATGGAGTGCATTATGGACATTACTGAATTCTGCTAAATTTCACAAACCAGCCTGTGGCATGCTTACATTGGTCATCAACTGGACAAGAAAGAAAATAATGTGAATATTTTTTTAATAATAACGTTTTGAGATAATTCTGGTTGGAATCCTACAGCCAATACTCAGATCTGTATTTAATATAGTATATTTGTCTGAATAGAACCAAACTCATGAAAAATATCTGGACACAGACTTATAACATCCAAAAAATGAGTATGGTCGATTAAAGAAGTTATATGCTAAGATAAAAAAGCTTACATCTTTGAGGTTTCTATACTTAGGTGGAGGAGAAAAAAGAATTCTCCTGTAGGAAGCAGAATGAATAGAATAACCTAACATCATCATGTCTTTTAATTAGTGGAGCAGAGGTAAAGAAAGGAAGAAAGGTTAACTTGATTATCTGTCTCAATTCCTAATAACCTTTGAGTTCAATACAAGAATGAAGAAAATTTCTAAGAATAAAGAAAACTATACAGTTTTCTCTAACTTTGAAGAATCAAAGGCTTGCATTTATTTTGTTTCTTTTTAGACATACCCAAGGACTACTTTATGCATACAGACCTCAGAATTCTCTGATAATATCTTACTTATACATTTCAGTGACTCATATGAACTATGTTTCAGACTGAAAGAGAAAATATGTGATTGGTTCAGACAACTAAACTACACTACCTCCAAATATACTTTACAGGGAAAAATAATGGTCGGCTCAGGCATAAGATATTTAGAAAGCCAAGAAATGCTGATAAGTTGAGAAAAGACACCTAGGTGAACATAGACTTTGGTTATCAGGAATATTTTGATAAATACTATTAATAATAAGCCCCTAGGAAAATATATATTCAGGCAATATTTGTCCCTTAGATCCCTTCAAATCACCACTATATTTCTAACTCTATCCTTGTCACCTTATAGTTCAGCTTATTAAACAACTGATGAGCTACTATATCCAATTAAATATCTTGATGCTGCATTCTATCACATGTATATCTGCATAATCATATCCACACATACAATTAATTTTAGTCTTGGCTTTCACTTTTGATAGAGGTGTGGTGGCCTAGCGGCTAAGATGCTGGCTTCTTGGCTAAAAAGTCAGTAGCCCAAGTTCAAGACCCAAGTGCCACCACATAATGGGGTGAGTTCCTGTTATTTGCTCCAGCTACTGCTAACTTAGCAGTTTGAAAGCATGCAAAATGCAAGTAGGTAAATAGGTATTGTCAATTTGGTGGAAAGGTAACAGTGTTCCATGCACTTTGGCAAAAGTAATTCTGGCCACATGATCCTGGAAATTTCTTCAGACAATGCTGGCTCTTCAGTTATGAAGAGAGATAAACATTGCCCCTTAGAGTTAAATGCAACTGAAAGGAGAAACCTTCACCCTTCTTTTACCTTTTTCATCTTTGGTACCAAAATAAAACAATTTGTGCTTCGATAAAATTGTGTTCTGATTTCCAGTCTAAATGAACTTTAAAAAACAATCCTACAGGTCAAATAATACATTGTAAGACTGCATTGTTCAATAGTATCACAGTGCAGGAATAAATCTCTTCTAAAATTTCTGTATGGATTGGGCTTCCAAAACTATCAACATGTCCTCATTCATCAATGGAGGAGAAGAAATAAGGAATAACATTCTGGGCATGGTATACATAAAATATAGTAATGTGAAGCCTAATACATGCTTTTCATAGAGCTATTTATCACACTATTAAATTATAAAGTTTAATTCTTAAAAATCGAACTGAAGTAATGCATTCTATTCTTTGATATCAGTCCAGTACCTATAGAGTAATGAGGACATTTTTGAAGCTCTTTCTCTCTTGTTATGATTGTTGCCTTTTCATGAATACTGATTAACATCTCAACCTTCTCCATTTTACTTTTTCCCCTTTGAGAAATAATTTAATTGCTAGATCTAGTGGGCTTGGGACTTAAGTAACTATTTGTGAACTGAAACAAACAGATAAATCCAAAGTTGCTCTTTTCCCTCTATTGCCTTTCAAAGGAAAAAGGTGACTTTGGAAAGTTCTATCCTTGAAAATCTATAGGATTTACCACATTGTGAATTAATAGTAGGCACAACAGTGACTCATGAATTTATTAGATTTCTTTGGTCTATAAGGTTTGAAGCCTTAAAATGTAACTATCTCTCTATATAAGAAAAAGCCTAATTGTGTTATTTCTTTTAATATCAAGCAATAGAGAACATAATTAATTCTGAAGTAAATGGATGAACAACCTATCCTGTTTAGAGCACTGTCTTTTGAGATTACAGAAGCATATGTGTGGTGGGTACCAGATCAATATGTGTGGTGAATACCAATGAAATCATCAACTAATTATAAGACCCTTGGGAAAACTCTTGTCTGATTTAGATCAGTATTTACTTTTAAGGGAAAAAAAACTTAAGGGAAAACAACATGAGAGATCAACCTAGATG
Organism: Acrochordus granulatus; assembly: GCA_032468055.1. NCBI lineage: Eukaryota > Metazoa > Chordata > Lepidosauria > Squamata > Acrochordidae > Acrochordus > Acrochordus granulatus. Next base: position 76,450 of record JANHZU010003895.1, read on the forward strand.
AAGGAAGCAAATGCTTACAACTGTCTGTCATGTTATTCTAAAAGTAGCATTGAATCCAATTATTTAAAGTAATTCAGATAAATGCTGCAAACTGCAAGCAGTCTTTAAAATAAGAGAGGTAGGAAAAAGGAAAGGAAAAAAAAACTTTTTATTTTGTCACTTCATTTGTGCAAAATCTTTGGATAGAATTGGCCAAAACAGGGCTTTTCAACAATTTTGGACCTAGGAATACGCTTTTAAAACTACAGGGGAACCTTGGATTGCGAGCAGAAGAGTCCTCCTAATCCAAAACACTTGTATACCAAAGCAAATTTTCTCATAGGAAACAATGTAAAATCGGATGATCCATTCCACACACCCACAAATAGTCATATAAAAATCATTTTCAAGGGTATTTTATGTACAAATTATTTTCCCAAATATCTGAAACAAATAGCAATGATTAATACACAATATAAAGTAAAAATTAAACAAATTAACCAGCACTTTAACTTTTGTTAGATTTTGAGGCAGGGGTCCCCAAGGGTATGATCTAAGCCAGGCAGAGAATAATGACTTTGGTTTAACTTGGGTGATGGTTCTTGATGGTCCCTTGGTTTATGTAGGACAATTTCCACCTAGCTTTGAAGTTCTGTCCTCTCTTGTTTCTGTATAGTTCTTAGGAAGTTCATCTGGCCTTTCCTGGGAAGAGTGGGCTGCCTTTAGTGCTAATCTTATTGCTTTGCTCCTTCCTGAGCAGCTACAATAGAAATGCTCTGAGGCAGATTCTGGCAATCATCTGCTGCTTGGCTGGCTGCTGTCTTGGATTAGATGGATCCACAGCCACCATTCGAGGGCAAAACCACATTTTTCCTTTTCCCTTCGTATGTTTTTCCTGGGTGGTTTGGAAATATTTCTTATCATCATAACCTGCCTACATGCTATGAGAGGGGAAGAAGAGATGGGCAGGAAGGGGACAGGTTGGTTGGTGCAGTGCACATACATAGCTCTCCTTGCAGATGTCCTCTCTCAAATCATCTCTATACACTTGAAGCTAAAAGTAACAGGGACATGAATGATTCTGTATGCTTTTTGTTGTAAAACGTAAAGTTCAATAACACTTCAATTGCAAAAGGCAAAACAACTTCTATTCATCTCATTTAAAACAGTTACTTTACTTTGCATTCACCACACACAACCAATTTTTGCCAGTTGACTTTAAGTCAACTTTAAGTGAATCTTTAGGAAAATGATTTGCAACTCCTTTATTTTGGAATATTGTTTTGACTATCCCAGGCTTTTTCCTAGTAGTCAGCCATCTTAATATTAAGAAGGCCAGTTCTGTTTACTTATTATTATGGTCGATCACACCATCTGCCAGATGTTTACACTCAATTTGGCATTTTAATCCACCTATCTAATCCTTCCCAAGGACCTGGGATAGACAGATATTGTTTAATAATATTGAAATTATTGTCATGGAACAGGATGTAAGCTGTTCCAAGTAATGCTGCTTTTTGCAATTGATACTGATTTTGTTAATGCCGATAGTGTTCAAGTGGTGCTCCAGATCTATTATGGATTTAATTATTAAACTCTAAATGCTGCCATTCTCTGTGTCATATTTTAACTTGTCTCTACTAAGGAACTGGCAGTCATACTATGCACATTATTTCATAACAAAATCAGTGCTCCTTGTTGCCCCTGTACCTTATACTGGTTAACATATAATTGTATGTACAGGTAACTTCTTGTACAGCGTACATGTGCAGAGTACCTATACAGAGTAACAAACAGCACCTTTATTAGGTCAACTGAAAGTTTAAAAATAAGGTTCATCTTTGGATTTTCCAAGAAATCTCCACCATGTAAAGTTGAGGTTCTCTCATTTCATACTCCAGATCAGGCTCAGATATCAGTTATCTATTGAAACACTGTTTATCCTCTACAGTTGACAAACAGGATGAAGTAGAAGACCAATTTTTTCCCCAGAATCACAATGTGATATGCCATTGTCCGTATGATCAGTATACTGAAGCTGGTTTTGAGATAAGTTCTTGTAATAATGGGTCATTTTAATTATCTTCACATAGATTTTTCAGATTATGACAAATAAACCTTATACCTAAATAACCTGAATGACCCTAATTATAATCCAGAACTGGGAACTAACATGCATAAAACATACTGGTTCATATGTAATAGGAAGTAAAACATGCTAGCTTAGTCACATATTACTACAAAAAGATAAACTTTTCAAAAAAAACCTAATTTCTTTTTAGTGTCTGGTGGTTATCCAAAAACACAGTTATATAAATTTTGCTACAATGTAAGTAAGGAAGATGATGGATAGACAGACAGACAGATAGACAGACAGACAGATGATGGATGATGGATGGATGGTTGTGGGGAGAGAGAATAAAAATCTTTTTAAATATATCTGAGCAGGGAATATTAGATCATTAGATGAGAAATGAGAATAAGGGACCCACAAGGAAAACATAGAGATCATAAGAAAATTGAATGTATAATTTGCATGATGCCTTTATTACAAAACATACAGAATAGGTAACCAACTGAGCTGATTTCCTCAGTGAAGGAATTGGAACAACTAAAGCCAACAGAGGGAACAGAAGTAAATGTTTTAGACATCTCAAGAAACTTCAGCAAATCTTTGGATCCTGATGGCATCTTCCCAAAAGTTCTTAAATAATTCAAGTGAAACAGCTGCTCCAGCTAAACATAAAACTCCTGTCTCATATAAGGTTCAGTGCCAAAGGACTAAACAGCGATCTTTGTGACACCAATTTTTAAAAGGGACTCAAAAGGTACCTGGGAAATTATAGGCTTTCTCTTCTAAGCAAATTGGTAGAAATAAAAATAAAAGATATAACTGGGATACAGAAGAATAAATCTTGATGAAGAACAGTTGGCATGGATTCTGTGAAAAGTAAGTCTTGCTCACCATTCTTTTAAAGTTTCTAAGCATTTAGAAGGTACATGGATGAAGATAAGTTTGTCCATACTGTATACTAGGATTTTCAAAAGTGCTTTGACAAACCTTATAAAAGGTTCTTGAGTAAACTTATCCCATGTGGAATAAGAGGATTTGGTCTTTTGCAGATTGATGATTGATTAAAAATCAGAAAACAAAGAGGGGAAAAATGTCCCATTTCTTAAATGAAGGGAATCATCAAGCCACACATTGCTTGGAAAGGTCAAGAAGCAAGAATAGCAAAGATATAGGTCATGTGTTTTTCATGTTAGTCTGCGACATATACAAAAGCTTAGAAGCTGTAAGAGAAGTTTCCATCCTTGTTTATAATTAATTAATTAGATGGAGTCTCATATTCTTCCCAAGTGAGGAAAAATTCTCTTTTATGAGAAAATCTGCCAAATGATTTATCTGATATAATTTGAAGTTTATGTCTACTTTCCCTTCCATTCCTTTTCCTGCTTCCACACAATCTCCCAAAAGAGGTGGGGTCCCATATGGATCTGGATTGGGACCAGTGATTTTTAACTGACTCATAAATGAGCTTGGATTAATATTGACCAGTCAGCTGGTGAATTTTATTAATGATACTGAAGAGTGATAAAAATAAAAGTGATGGTGAAGAGCTCCAGAAGAATCTCTTTAAACTAGGTGAATACTCCACCAACATGGCAAACCAATCACTTAAGACCATAAAATGCACAAGTTTACTTAATTAAGACAGTATGCATGCATATTGAGATATTTATATCTCACATCTTCCTGATATCCTCCTTAGCAGCTGAGAAAAGAATTGTTTGTTTTAGTTTTGTTTCATTTCAAATGTCATAATAATGTGATGTCTCATGCTGGTTCAAAACTGAGGAGGTTTTGTCTGGCTGTGAATAGTGATTATTTCTTTATACAGTCTGTGAAAGCAATAAAATACTGAAGGATAATTTAAAATTTAGTTTAAAGCTGCCCTTGCTGGCATCCCCATTTCCAATTATATTCTCTCCCCTTTAGAAAGGCTAGAGGTGATTCATTCATGGATGTTATTTAGGCAAACCCTTGGATAAGTGTGATTAGCAATATTTCTCAAGAAGAATCTCTCCTTTTTTAAAATAATTAATAATAAAATGTATCCAAAATTTGAATACATGATTGCCTTTTAGAATTTCTCTGGGATATTTTTCAATAGAATGATTTTGATCCAAATTAGAAAACTTGGAATGATTTTGGAAAACTTGAATTAACCTACTAAATATATTTGTTGTTGTTCAGTCAAGCAGTTGTGTCTGACTCTGCGCAACCCCATGGACGGCAGCATGCCAGGTCTCCCAGTCCTCCACTGTGTGCAGGAGTCTTCCCAAGCCCATGTCCATCACACTGACTATACTATCTATTCACCTCATCCTCTGCCATCCCCTTCTCCTTTTTCTTCAATTTTTCCCAGTATCACAGTCTTTTCTAATTACTCCTTCAGCTTCAATACCTGTCCCTCCAATGAGCAATCAGGATTTATTTCCTGTAGGATTGACTAATTTGATCTCCTTGCCATCCAAGGGACCCTCAGTAGTCTTCTCCAGAATCACAATTTGAAGGCATCAGTTCTTCAATAAGAACTGGTTCAGCTCTCACAGCCATACATTACGACTGGGAAAACCATAGCCTTGACAATACGGACCTTTGTCAGCAAAGTGATGTCTCTACTCTGAATATATTGTCTAGGTTTGCCATAGCTTTCCTCCCAAGGAACAAGCGTCTTTTGATTTCATGGCTGCAGTCACCATCTGCAGTGATCTTGGAGCC
>JANHZU010003896.1:0-19926 GCA_032468055.1 Acrochordus granulatus
TGTGTGCATCAGGCACACCCGCTATCAGAGAACAAAAGCCTATAGCATATTTGCTGCCTGGGAAAGTTATGCTTATCAGAGAATAGAAGTTTGTAGCATAACTGCTGTATGAGAAAGTTCATGAAAATCCCTAATGGTCTTTACTTTGCACACATGCGCAATATGCTTGATGAAGCAATCTAATAACTAATAAAAGGAGGAGGTAAACTTTGTAAAGGAAGCTTTCTGCTCCAGCTTTCTGCTCCTCAGCTTGAAAATACTGCATCTTGTCCTGTGTCTTATTGCTTCATCTGGTGCTCAAGGTGGAGTACCAGATCCCAAGGTATTGCAACACAAAACAAATTCAATTTAAAATAAAATCATTCAGATTCCAGTTTGTGGGTGTGGCCTTTGAAACCTTCCAGAAATTATGAAACTTTGAATTCAAGAGAAAATTCTGAAATATTGGAATTAATATTAACTGTATACATTAATTTAATTTTAAATCATATTTTTCCTGCTGGCTGTATCTTTTCAGGTACTGCTGTTTTATCCAATATAGGAAGACATTTCTAGGATGTCTTTCAAAGACCCCATAGCCCTCATCTTGAAAAAGGCTGTATTCTTGCAGCAATCTCAAAGCAAAAAACCCTATACATTAGCCAGAACAAAATGTTTCAAACATTTGTAAAAATGTCTCTGCACATCCACATTTATTACTCTTGATTTTTTGTACCAGGTTTTGGCTGAATCCAGCCCTTCATATTATGGCTTCCTGTGGCGCTGGTTTGATGAAATCTACACTCTTCTAGATCTGCTGATCCAGCAACACTACCTCTTCCGGTGCAGTGCTTCTTTTTCTGAAAACTTCTACGGTTTGAAGAGAGTTGCAACAAAAAGCAAAAGGAGTCAGCAGAGATGTTTGGCCACTGCTGGACTCCCCCAAAAGCATCACTGGAAATCTCTCTGCTTCTTAGTCCTTGTTCCGTATCTGAGAACCAAGTTGGAGAAATTGATCTCCCGTCTCCGGGAAGAGGATGATTATTCCATCCACCCTCCATCATCTTGCTGGAAACAGTTTTACAAGGCCTTCTTGGCTGCCTACCCCTTTGTGAATATGGCTTGGGAGGGCTGGTTTCTGGCCGAGCAACTATGTTACATCCTGGGAAAAGCTCAGCACCATTCCCCCCTGCTGAGACTGGCTGGTGTGCATTTGGTTAGGTTGACAGCAGAAGACCTGCAGGCTTTGGAAGACACAGATGTAACAGCTGGTCATGTCCTGCAGTCATCAAACAGGTGAATTGAAATGAAAACCCTAAAAAAACTAATCCTTGCTTCCTCCACTGGTTGGGTATATTTACTGTCTGTATTCACAATGTTTGCATATCATCTAAAAACTAACATTCTCCAGGCAATTATTCATAAAAAATGTAGATCATAAAGACGTACATGTGAGGAAAAGATCTCATGATTACACTGGGAAAATTAAGAAGCAAAGCATCTTTGGTAGGTACCAGAAAGATTGCAGTAGGACAAAACTAATATGTATCTCTTATACAAGTAGCCCTTGACTTACGACACTAACTGGAACCAGAATTTTCATTGCTAAGCAAGGTGGTTGTTGAGTTGCACCTGATTTTATGAACTTTTTTGCCATGATTGTTAAGTGAACCACATCATCAAGCAAATCCAGTTTCCCTTATTGATTTTGCTTGTTGCAAGCTAGCTGGGAAGGCTGCAAACAGTGTTCACATAACCCTGGGACAGCGCAGATGTTGTGAATACATGCTAGTTGCCAATTGCCTGAATTTTGATCAAGTGACTGTGGGGATATTGTAACACAAGTGCAAGGACTGATCATAAGTCACTTTTTTCAGTGGCATTGTAACATCAAACAGTTACTAAACAAATTATAAGTTGAGGACACCCTGTGCTTCATTAGGCAAGTAGACGTGGAGAGCAGAGTCATTGCTAAGATTTTTCCTCTTTTTGAGGACCACAGTTTCCCTAACAATCAGTTGGAAACCATTTGTTGGGTGGGAACACCAGTTTTCTCTTTACGATTTTATACTCTCACTGTATTTTGAGTTTTATATCTTGGATTGTTAAATGCTGGAAACCAAGTAGTTGGATGGATAGCTAATCAATCAGATCTCAAGTATTTGTTTTTTCTTTCCTAGAGGAGGATTCAGGAGATTGTATTTTTACTATAATACTGGATTTGCATTTTAGTGCTTTCCATGTTTCTTAATAACAGCATGCATTCTATTAATTTTTTAAAATCCTTCTCCTTCCTGCAGCATGAAAGAACAAATACAGTCATCTGGGAAAAAAGTCTTGGGAGCCCTGGCTTCCTCCCTCTCCACTGGCCTCTCTGTGGGCATCTTCTTCCTCCAGTTCTTGGAGTGGTGGTACTCATCTGAGAATGAGGAGACAATCAAATCACTGACTGCTATGCCAATACCACCATCACCTGTGCATTTGGACTATGAGACTGATTTACCTCTTCTGCCAAAACTCAAGACAGTGTGTCCATTGTGTCATAAAATCCGTGCCAACGACACAGCCCTCTCCACCTCTGGTTTTGTATTCTGCTATCGTTGTATCTACACTTACGTGAAGCATCATCAGCGGTGTCCCATCACTGGCTATGCCACTGAACTTCAGCACCTTGTCAAATTATACACACCTGAAAACTGATGGACCCATCCTTCAATCTTTACATAAAAAGTGGAATGCAACATTGCAATATAGGGTGTTTTTTGCTGATTATACTAAGCAGGGACATTCCATGATTTTTACTGGCAGACGAAGTAGCTTTTAAGAGTGTAGCTACATATTATACTTGCTGTTTGGAGAATCACTAAAAGTCAACTGTTGACTTTGAGCTGTTTCACCCAACTGATTTCCCCCTAAAAACTGTTAAGTGAAAACAAATCAGTTGAGTGAGATTATTAGATAGAAAAAAGGCCCAACCTGCTTCTCATTAGTAAGACTTAAAAGACATGCTTCAAGGGATGAGCAACTTTTCCTAGAAATATTTGGTCACAATCTGGTCAGCTGAGAGTTGCAAGCCAAGTTGTGAGCAGGATTTAAAAAAAGTAGTTTTGATTTAATTTTCTTTATATATAAATGTAGTTAACTTTTTAAAACCATGTATGTAATAATCTTATTACATCATAAATTACAAATTGATAACTTAGTTGCATATTGTTTACTTATACACGACCCTTTTTTGTGATACTTATTTTTTCAGTCTGTGAGGCTTGTATGGTAGATACTTTAATGGGCTAGTCTTTGATTCAGTGTGTATATAGACCCAGCCAATTGAGTTAATTCACTGAATCAGTGAATAGGCACATAAGAAACTGTTTTATAGAGATTGTATTTGAACATCATGATCAACTATCACATGACGGTGATAAACACTAAGAGATGTGTTTATTTTGTTTCAATCAGTTTTTATTCTAAGAGGCTCTATAGGAAGACCAAGCCTAAATGACCCTTGGGCTTGGGTTCTTCTTTCCACTTTTCTGAAACAAGCAGATAATGAACAACTCTTTGATCAATTGAAAGTTGGCTTTGGTAAACAGGGTTATAAATTCAAATCCAACATACCATTTTGGGGGCTCAATAGGAAGTTTGAATAGTCAAACTCGGGTCATTTTGCCTGTTATGTAACAAGGAATAGTAAAGGAGAGAAAACTGGTGTCATCTCTTCAATTACTACTTGAGATTTCTAAATAAAATTTAGGGGATATATTTGGGATGTTCCTTAATGGTTTTAGGAGAATGAGTAAGCTTGATAGAATGGCAGATCTCTCAATGGTTGCATTCATTCTGTTAAGACCCCAACGCACTGGGTTCATAGAATATGCTAATGCATAAAACATTGCTTAGAAACTAGAATAGATTGTTCAGAATAGACTGGCATGTTTGAGAGTCCAGTCCATTTGTCCTCCAATCCAAATTATTTCCCTGCGGCTATTGAGGAACTATTTTTCCATAAGCATCACTGAAATATTGCTGGCAGACTATAGATAGATCACTTTAGATCTATCTTTAGATCATAGATCCTCTATGCTTGTTTTTGTAATAAGTACATTAAATAACTTGTTCACAAAAGCACCAGGATTTACAAGATCCTCTGGATTTCAGCATGATCCCTCAGCCCAAACTCTTTTTGCTTACCTTCCCTGTTTTATCTCCTAGATTTTTTGTTTCAAGCCAATTTTTTCTTCCCTTCCCAAAAGTCTGTCCTCGGTATGCTAAGTCCACCACAGAATTATTTTCTGTAGAATATCAGAACACAGACTGTTGATCTCTTATGCTAGTCATTTTTAATCCTTTGGATCAGTAACATAGGCTTGCAGTATTTTAATAATTGTTGTCCTTTATGTGCAAATCTTGCAATTCTGCATCCTCTGCTACATGAGTCTTTTTTAAGTAGAATAGAATGTTCCTAGGATGAATTATCTTCAGAAGGATCTTGTACAAGCAGATAATTCTTGTTATTGCTTCTGGTGTCAACAATAAGCCATAACCTGTAGAGCATATGAGGAAAAAAAGTTGTTACTGTTTTCAGAGAATGGTGTTGGAAAGAGACCATTTGGGCATTCAAATCCAATAATCTGAGTGAGAATTCAATCAAAGCATCACCTCCCCTCTAGCACATTCAGTGAAGGAGTCCATTGCCTCCTATTATGCTGAGAAGTTTGCAACAAAATGGAAAACCATGCTCAATCATACCACAGAATCAGCTGGAAGGGACCTGGAAAGTCTTTTATTCCAACATCCTTAAGTATAACTGTACTTATGTTGGAACAAAATCTCAATATGTTACCCACATATCCAGTTTTATAAAGAAGCATTTTCCACTTCCTTGACTTTGAAAAAGATCTATTTATTTATTTGACATGTCACTTGGGGCAGTGTACACACATGCAAAAATTAATAAAAAACTTCATTAAGACAATAAAGCATCACACTTAAGGCAACTTTTTGCTAGCAAAAGCAATCCAAGAACAATCAGAGTACAAACTACTTGACCCAGTATCCAAGGAAAAAGCCAGGTCTTAAGAGCCTTCCAAAAGGTAGGTAGAGTTGGAGCCATCCAAATTTCTCTGATCCATAAGACAGGTCTGGTGACAGAAGGTTCATCTCCTGGATCCTATCATCTGCTTGTGTGATGGGACTAAGAGAATATCCATCAGATCTTAATGGATGGGCAAAAGTAATCAGAGACAGGCTATCCTGCAAATAACCAGGCCCTGTGCTATGAACTTTTAATTAATTGTATCTTAAGATTTAAAAAATGACAACTGTGTATTTGATGTTCCCTATGAAAAACGTCATTTTTTCTATAGGAAAAATGGTTTAAACATTGGATTTACTCTCCTGATTCCATTTCTACATTGACAAGAATAATATATTTTCTCAAATGAGAAAATGGTTTTGTTCTGAGAAAGTCCTTTGCACTTTTAATTCCATCTTATTTTCTTTGTCACTTATATCCCTTGTTATTTCTGTAACTGGAAGGAAATGGTACTCTGCCATTCAAAACAATTGTTGCAAAATTTTCTATTTCTGCTTCCCAGAGAAAGTGGGAAAAGGAACTCGGTTTTCATCTATCCAACCACAGCAGAAAAAAAGAATAGTCACAAATGCAATGTTTTACTTTAGCAAGTTTACATGTGATAGAATCAACCCCTCCATTCCAATGAGATCTATTTCGGCCCCAAATACATCCAGCAAAGGCCACAGATTCAGAGACAATTGCAGGGACATAGACTGCCAAAATCTGCTCAGAGAGAAGATTACATGATCATGCCCTGGTCAGAGTCAAAATCAAAGTTCTGACAATACCAGTTCAGACTATACTTCACTCATCATTGCCTTTGGCACATCTTGCAGAATCCCCTTTGTCACACCATGCACTTCAACATTTAGCCATTAGTCCAATTAAATATTGCAAATTTATATTTTAAGGAAAATGAAGATCAATGCCACTAATTTTAGATGGTGGGCAGAGAACGAAAGTCAGAGCACCACCACTCTCCAAAAAAGTCACTTTAATCCCGCTTTCTCTGTTCCTTAGTGGGAACAATCAGCTATTCTTCAGGCTACCTAAGAAAGGGAGTTCTTGTTATTCTTGTATTCTTCTTGTATGGTTATGATAAAGTCAACAGGGTCTAATAGCATATCAGCTGCTTATTGAATTAACATTTGTATGAGTAAGTGTTTGCTAGCTTCCTTTCCCCTCCTCATCCCTCCCTGCTTTTACAGTGAGTTAAGATTGAGGGTAGGGATAATTTGGATGATTGATCTGGCAACTCAATTACAGTGGAAAGTTATAATTTGAATGAACAAAATCCTGGACAGATTTCATTCCCCCTATTTTTACAGTTAATAAAAATGTAGAAAAACAGTGCTATATATGCCTTCATATATCATCACATTGTAACGGAATTCTATCTGGTCAATACAGCCAGTTCTAAAATAGCACATACTTTTCTCCATCCAATAGTTTCCTTTATTAATATGGCCACATATGCTCAATAAAGGTAACAAAATATCTAATTGTATTGAAAAATTATTTAAGAAATAGCCATCATCCTGCCTGAACCAAATCTTCATGTACTTTTAAATATGAACACATGACACGCTATTCCTAAACAGAATTAGCAAAATACAACTGCAATGTTCATTTAATATGCTACACCCACACAAATAAACCACGATAATGGGATGATCTGGATTCCAATAACAAACATTTTATCCTAGTTTAATATGCTCTGCAAAGGACAGTGCAAAGAGACAGTGGCTAATATGAGAAAGATTGCAGTATGTTTAGGAGTTTCCCAGATGCATATAATGGGCTTATGAGTATACTACACTGGTCTCCAGTCTATGCTAGTTGGGGGTGACCGTAATCCAGCCAGATAGCACCAAATTGGGAAAAGCTGCTTCACTAAGATTTTGACACAATAATTGTTATAATAATCAACTTTTATCCACAAAGCAAATGCCACCACATGTCTATATATACAAAGATCAGAATCATACAAGCTGTGTATGACACTCTATGGAAGCAAAAGTTGGACTCTGAAGAAGCAGAATAAGAGTATTGATGCCTTTGAATTCTGTGTTGGAGACTTCTGAGAATACTCTGGACAGCCAAGAAAACAAACGGATGGATCATCAAGCAAATTAACTCAGGAATCCTCACTGAAGACACAAATTATTGTCCAATTTGGACACATTATGCAAAAACCCAGCTCTCTGGAGAGGCCTTTGATGCTGCAAAAGGGGGAAGGAAGATGAAAAAAGGAAGGCCAGCAGCAAAACTGATAGACTCAGTTACAATGGCGATGAGTGTACCGCAGAGAGACCTGAAAGACCAGGGTGGGGGTAAATCATCATGGGGAAAGAAATCTATGTGGTTATTGGGAGATGAAAACGACTTGATGGCACATAATTCCCAACACAGCCAGTGCACCTCTTGCTGGACCTTCTAGCAAGGGCATCATCAATAATCAGCCATGTGGCTTCTAGTATGTCGATGAAGATTCTCAGTCATCCAGGTTCAATTATCTGGAGGTTGAGTCATGGCAACGGGACTTCTTTTCTTTTGGTTCGAGACGTTTCACCGATTATCCAAGCAGCTTCTTCAGTCTAACCTGGACAAGCGGCGAAATTAAAAATCAGCTATGACTCCTCGATGACAATTTATTTTGCAAGAAGTGCACGTTTTCCTCCTTTCTCGTGGACAGTGTCTGCGTTTTTCCCTCCGCTTCCTACCTCTCCCAAGTCCGCCCCAGAACGGCGCGAACGCCCGACTCATCCGGGCAAAGAAGTTGGCGGCAAGAGAGAAAAAGGAGATTCCGCCTTCCTTCTTCGAAACCAATCGCGGCTCGCGAGGCTACGACACGTGACAGGCGTGGCAAATCCCCAATCAGGGATACGAACGGTTTATTTCCTCGCGACGCTTCGGCCTCCCACTTCAACGCAGCCGGGGGGGGGAGGGCGCCCCATCCCGGCTCTAGTTCTCCGGCCTGCTCAACACCCGGGACCGGCCTTCCTCTGTGCCTATCACTCGTCTCTCATGCAATATGCTAAGTCAGTATTTCTCAACCTTGGCAACTTTTAAGATGTAGGGATTTCAACTCCCAGAATTCTGGCTGGGGAATTCTGGGAGTTGAAGTCCAAAGTTACCAAGGTTGAGAAACACCTCGCTAAGCCATGGTTTTCTTAACGATGGTTCCTCGAAAAATCCCCCTAAATGCCTCGGTTCAGCTTACCGCGCACGAGACTATAAAGCTTAAATCTAAGCCAGTTGCCTTAGTTTCCCACGGCGCCGTACGCTCAGCAGCCGGCCGCGGTGCTCCGACATTCTAAAATCCCGCGTCATGGCAGGGAGGGACTTCCGGACGAAGCGGATCGCCTCCCTTTCCTGTTTCCGGTCACTCACAGACTCTAATTTTTTTAACTTCAACTCCCAACAATCACTGCGGTGGAGGAAATATCAGATTTTTTGACTGGAGCATTTTTTCCCAAGCTTGAGGCTTCAGTTGGGTGGCGGCGTGGTGCCTTTCAGCTCCTCCGTCTTCTTTGCCTGCCGATAGTTCGCTGATCACAAAGTTATCTTTGAATGCATTTTATTCGGTATATCTGTACAACTTTCACGTAAGTGAGTGGTTGATTAATAAAAAACCTGCAGACCCGGGTTGCAAACTCATCCGCTCAGAGACAAGAGGGACGAACTCGGGGAGCAGTGATTTGTCTCCCTGAGTTGTCAGATCTATGCTCAGATCCATCCTCGGAGGAAAAAGCACAGATGCACAACAAAGACAAGCCAAAAACCCAAAGCTGCCCAACCAGCCTCTTTTTATAGAGGCTTCTCACTGTGCCTGTTCTATTGCCTGATCCAAGCCACCACGCTGGCCGGCCTTGGCTTTGTCGGTTGTGGAATCTGAACAGGCATTGCCCTTCAGTTGTGCAGTCTCTGACCTTGTGTCTTGTAAACCATCTTTAACTATTCCCCTCCTATGTGCAGTTCTTAAAAGTGCCCACTCTTGGACTGCTCATCCAATAAAACACTGCTGTCACGCTGTCTTCATGCATATCCTGTACCAACTCGACATACTTTTCCACTACTCAGGTAAGCTTAATCAAAATGGAGGTAGAGTCTTATTGGAAAATGGGTTGTGAAAGGTATTGGTGAGGCTTTGAGCAAAAATAACCACATTAATACAATCTGATTATTTCCTGATCCCAGTGGTTCGTGTGTGATTGTTTCCTGAGACTTGGGAAATCTGTCTTTATTTATACATACTGTGCATACCTACCAGCAGGTTCTTTCTGCATCAGCACTTTTTCAAAAGCTCTCCAATTATATAGAGCTGACTAATGACCAGGAAATATCATATGCTTCCGGCAGAGCTGAACAAATTATTTTTGACATTACTCATAACTATCATCAAAAAGACATAATGAAACTATGCACATGACCCCCATAAAGAATCAAATTTATATACTGTATTGCAACTATTAATAAATCATAGACTATAATGGCAGCCACATCAACGTTAATAATGAGTCTATAAAAATTGGATTTTCCAAAAAACACTGAACTTAATCTACTTATAAAATTATCTACAAGAACATTTCTGATTTATTATTTATTTACAGTATTTATATACTTCCAAACTGCCTAAAAGACTACTGGTAGTTTATAAATACACTTCATAAATGCTCTGATTTCTTTGAACATTTGGGGAGGCTCCAGTCTTTTTGACTCCATATGAACACTGGAGATTTTCAAAATGCATTGTGAATACAGTTGCCATTATGGGCCCAGAAACCACCTATTTATTGGAAGACAAGGAAGCTAAGTTGCATCCCCAGCATATCACACCAGCCTAATTTCATTTTTTTCCTTGATAGAGTTAGTAACCCAACAGATCAAGGAAGTAACATATATGATGTACCTGGTCCTCAGCAAAACTTTCAACACAGCGCATGAAGTGTGGTGTAAGTGATGTTCCTATTAGAAAGTTTCACAGTTGGATGACTCTAGAGTGCTCATTAATGGCATTGTTCCAGCTTGGAGAAGTACTGAGTGGAGTGTCACAGGCCTCTATGTTTGGAGGCTGAATCAAGGCACCTGTTTGTGCTCGTTAGATGGACAGGAGATGTCAGTAGATAGTCTTTGGGGTGTAGATGTTCAACTCCTAAATCCCTTACTCATCTCCAAGTAGATTGTTAAGTGTGATCTCCCTAGTGAACCTGTGAAATGGTCTTCCCCGGGATTAATGAAAGAGCAGCAAGAAAAATGGGGTACAAGTTGTGTTTGAGGCCTCCACCATTTCTTAGGGAAGGATTTTCTACTTCAGCATAGATGGATTCCTTCACTCCTCTCTCAAGTGAATTAAAAGTTGAGCATCTACATCCCAAAGACTGTCTATTCACATCTCCTACTGTCCATCTAATGAGCACAATCAGGTTAAGTGAGAAATGCAACCACCCTGGAAGACTTACATGAGGTACCCTAAGCAACTCCTTCTCAGACTGAAGAAGCTACTTGGATAAGCAGTGAAACATCTAGAACTAGAAGAAAAAAAAGTCCAGTTGCCATGACAGCCTCCAGACAATTTTGCCTGGATGACAGAATCTTTATATGCTGGAGATTGTCCTGTTCAACCTTTAAATCAATTGCTTGAATGAGGGAGTTAAGGAATTTTTAATTTTCTATTGTCCCAGAGGGTAAGACCACAAGGAATGGTTAAAATTACAGCAAAGGAAGTTCAGGGCCTGACTATATAAGGTACCAGTTTTGGGAAAAGGCTGCCACATGTTGGGGTAAATTCTCTTTTGCGAGAGGTCTTCAAACACAGGCTGGCTGGTCATCTGTCAGAGATGGTTTAATGGATCAGTCACAGAAGAGAGGATTGATTGGGGTAGATGAACTCTTAAGTTCTCTTCCAACTCTGTAATTTTATGATGATATATTTCTATGAACATCTCCTCTAGTCCCCATCCCAATCTCCAGGAATTTCTTCTTCCTTTTTTCTCTTTTCTGATTTCCTCAGACAAAACATTGGGTTGCAGTTCTCAATCATTTTTATTTTCTAAGAAGGGCCCTAGTATCTGTAAGATCATCAGGTCATTGTTGGAAATATAGTTACTTGAAATGGATTTGCACTGTAGATTTCACTTTAGATCCTACAATAGATTCACTGTAGATTCCTCAGACCAGGAAGAGTGATGTCCGTCAGTTGAAGTGTTACCAAGCATATTGCATACCTGACTGCTACACCAAGTACTCTTATATTAGAAGTTTCCTGCTGTCAGAGAATCTAGTTTGGCAGACACTTCAAAAAATAATTTTGTTAGGCAGGACAAAATTTGGGGACCCCTAAGTAAACTTTTTAGAAATTATTTTTGTGATAATTTCTGAACGAAAAAGCATAAAGAGCAACAATTTTGAAAACAATGCTTTAATTTTCTGATCACTTGTTGTGTACATATTCATTCCATTTCTCTTTTATCTCTGATCTGCATAATTTTATTTTTCCTTGCTTCTTTATGGCTGAGACAGGGGTTTGATCAACCCATAGTCCATGAACTTGACAAGGCATTCCCGAGCCACATTAAGAATGTGTTGTCTTTTAGGATTATCTGCTTCTTTACCAATGATGGTCAGGATTTCCAACATCTCACTTTCCACCAACTTCTTTGCCAATTCTTGGTCTGCGTGGATTAAATTGTAAACAATCACCACCCCGCGGTGCTGGACATCCTGCTTTTCATGAAGGCAGAGTCTCTGCAAAATCTCCAGCCATTGGGTTGTCTAAACAAATGAAAATTATTAATCTAAAGAAATCAGAATGATTAGCACATAAAACATGCAGTTTTATTCATGGGACCCTAGTAGAAAAATATGAAAAAGATCACAATTCAATGTATTGTTCATGTGAAAATAATCATGATTGTAACAACCACTGCTTTTCAGAAAACTAAATAAAAAATGTTGTAACAGCTACCAATGAAATTTTCTATAGTTACGACCTACCCAGAATATTTACACAAAAAAGAACATGTAATGTAGCAATGTTTTCCTGAAATTTTAATTAAAAGAGTCTATCTCATAGCTTCTGATTCTGAATACAGTTGAGGACTACAGGTATTCTACTGTGTTTATATATATTCTTGAAAGCCTCCTACATGAAAAGATAAATAGCAGGAACCCTAGAATTAACTTTCATAAAACAAATTGGAATTTTGAAAACAACTTTAAACATCCATCTTTATGTACACACTGAGGCTGCAAAGCAAGAAGAGACTTACCACTTGGGTTAACCTATGACAGAGTGTCTTATGGGCTGCAGTCAGCATTGCAAGGGCTCCTGCAGCTGCATTCTGGACTTTGTCATCATCTTCACCACACAATAGGACAACCAGTTTCAGTCTGTCATTTCCTTCAGGAATGAATCTGTCTTGAACCTTGGGATGGTAGAGGGAAATCAATTAAATGGATGCTCCATCAAATACAGTAATATTGAACATTCCCAAATGGAGCTATGGTCCAGAAATCTCTTCACCAACATTTTCAGGAGACGGAAATGCATACCTCTTTATTGACCACCAAGTTGCACATACACTCTGTGGCTGCTTGTCGGAGCTGATCATGGTTTTCAAACATGTAATTTTCAATATCTGGTAGAGCTTTCTCTTTGATTATCTTTTGTCTGAAAGAAGTGTGTGGGTTTTAATTAATATATTAGTGTGCTGAAAATGAAAGATTCCAAACTGACAGGGACTCTGAGAACAAGACTATCTCCACTTTGTGAAACTTTGCCGAAAGACTGACCAGAGTACAGTCTATTGCAATTAAAAGATCTTTTGGCATCACCGATTCTGTATTAATTCCTGTGCTGCTATAACAGTTGCTGTGGTGTAATTTTTTTTAAAGTCCTTCTATTAAAAGAGCTTTTACAGTGGCTCTTTTGAATTTGACACAACGATGGTTATTTTTGTAAAAGCATTTTTTGATCATTTTATGGTATACTGGTTTTAACTTTTTTTTACTGGATTACTGTTTTTAATTGTTGCGAGGCACCCAGATGGGCAATTTTATAGAGCAAATAAATAAATAAAACACTAAGAAATAACAATGGAATGACAAAATATAGTGGAGGAAAAAAAGACCACTAACTTTTTATTAATAAGAAATAATGTGAAGATATGGATAGACATAGTAAGATTTTTCTTAATAAATAGGATCACTCTTTAAAAAAAAATTAAACACAATGAGTTGTCTCACCTGAGTTTGTCACTTCTTCCAGAAAAGTTGGTGAGTCCTAACAATGCCTCATAATTCTGTAACCCATCACGCTCAGTATTCAGTAAACTGACTAGTGGCCGCACAACTTCATACACCTAGGATGAAAACCATAGACAGTCTAGAACCTAAGTGGTAAGGGGCTTGGGGTAATTGGAAGAAGTAATAATCTTGAGGAACAAAAGGAATAGCGGCAACCAAGACAGTGTTTGGATAAAGGAAATCTGAGTTTTGGCCAAAAATGTAACCAAAGAAAGTATCTTAGGCAAGACCCTTATTAGTTCTTACAAAAATAATGGGAGGGAAACATGAAACGTATTCAGACTTGCAAGATTCTGTGGCTGTAATCTTATAACAAAAATAGTATTAACATGCATGACTTAGGTTTCCTAAACTGGTCTACCTTGAAGGGCTGACACCTGGAAGGAAAAACTTATGAGGAATGGTTGAAAGTATGGATATCTGAGAAGAGAAGACTGTAGGGGACATGACAGCTATCTTCAAATATCCAAAAGACTGTCATGTACTGTAGGAAATAGAGAATTATTCAGAGATTTTTTTGCAATTTTGCTACAAATCATGACCTGGATTAATGAGAATAAACATGGACATTATTCAGAGATGTTACAGAAGACAGGACAAGAAATGATGGAAATTACAAGTCCTCCTTTGAGGGAGATGGGCAGTGTAAAAATTTGAAAAATAAATTCAAGGAAGTAGATTTTTGTTGGACATCACAATAACTTCTTAATACGAAGAGCAGTTCAGTGGTGGAACACTTTGCCTTGGAGATGGCAGATTCTTTTGTCAAAGAGTTTGAATAGAGGCTGGATAGTTCTCTGTTTGGGGATATTGTTATAATGGTATCCTGCATTAGGTGTGGAGATGGACTAGATCAATGTTTCTCAGCCTCAGTAACTTTTAAGAATGTGGACTTCAACTTCATGCTTCTTAGGGAATCCTGGAGTTGAAGTCCACACATTTTAAAATTGGGAAACTGAGGTTGAAGAACACTGGACTAACAGAAGAGAATATTTGTAGCTCAGGGTTGAATTGTGGAGTCCTAGGTGCTCTCTGAGCTTGATTGTTTTTTTGCAAACATTTCATCACCAAACTAGGTAACATCATCAGTGATCCTGCAGAAAAATAATCAAGCTCAGAGTGCACCTAGGACTCCACAAATGCTGGACTAGATAATTTCCAAGGACCATTATATTAAATGATTCTATGCTCCTAGAAAGAAATACATCTAGGTATTAAAATGCCTGTTTTACAAAGGGAAGAAATCAGGTTCTGTCCCTGTGATCTGGTAAAAGCAGATTCTGGAAATGCTGCTGGCAATGGCATAATACCAAGACAGGATTTTTAAGCCTTCTGCCTAATATGAGGCAGGTTCATATATTTATCTCCCTCTCAATTTACTGAAATGCAACTTGTTCCCACTATTGCTTTATTGTTTTACAACGATGCTGCAGGATGCATAATTTACTCACCCTCTCCCCAGGGAATGCAATGTCTGGATTGGAAATGGCAGCAATCTTGGCCAGGGCATGTGATGCTTTTATTTTGCCAACATCTGTGCCTTCCAGGGCCAGTGGTATAAGGGCCTAAAGATGAACAGAAATAAAGTATCATACAAACATTTAATATACTGAAATAATTTATATCCCAGTCTATAGTCTGACCCCCAGTGTGGCATCACCTTGATGTGGTTGTGGTACTTGTGTGCTCTAAGGAAGATGAGAGCTATGCCAGAGGTACTGGCAGATCTCATCAGAGCAGCTGAACAGAGAGTATCTCCCTCGCATAAAAAAAATGGTGAGATGTAATTTACAGAAATTAAATTTGTCGAGGTCAACAAGGATCATGCTGGATATTGTTGGAGTTCCTGGTGAAAAGATGGAGAAGGAAATGGCCAACCTACTCGAGTATCCTTGCCAAGAAAACCCCATGGACAGTAACAAAAGGCTAAAAGACATGATGCCGTGTTGGAGTTAAAACCTTGGGTTTGTGCTTTCCCAGACTTCTGGCTGCACTTCTTGATAGACAATGCAAGCGAAGTTGGCTATCAGAGAACAAAAGCCTCCAGCATACTTGCTGCCTGGGGAAGGTTATTGCTTATCAAAAGATAGAAGTTCGCAGCATAACTGCTGAATGAGAAAAGTTCATGAAGATCCCCCATTGTCTTACTTTGTACACATGTGCAAGATGCTTGATGAAGTAATGATGAAGCAATTAGTAACTAATAAAAGGAGGAGGTGAACTCGTAAAAGCAGCTTTCTGCTCCTCAGCTTAAAACTACTGCATCTTGTCCTGTGTCTTATTGCTTCATCCTGTGTGGTTACACTGCAACAGGGGGCAATAGGCTTCAATAAGACTGAGTGGCTTTGGGTGCCTGGGGCTTCAGAATCCATGACTATAACTTCTTTAAGTCTGGATGGGGTAGCACTGCTACAACTTGAATAACTTGAAACTGAACAACTTGGGGGTTCTCCTGGACTTGCATCTCTTGCTCAAAGCGTAAGAGTAGTCACAACTAGAAAAGCGTCATTTCCTAGATCAGGAATCTCTGAGCTCAGCCACTCATGCCCCAGTCATCTTACATATGGACTACTGCAAAATGCTCTCCATGAGGCTTCCCTTGAAGAACATTGGAAGCTATAGCTGGTGTAGAATGTAACTTCACAGACAGTTCTTGGGGCCCCTAGAGTGGCCCATATTACACTGCTGTTCCTTAAACTGCACTGGTTGCCAGTTTGCTTCTGGATGCAATTCAAGGTGTTGTGTCTTACCTTTAAAGTCCTTCATGGCATGGGTCCAGGTTATCTGTGCAACTGTCTCACCCCAATGAGAATGGCCCATCTCACCTGGGCCGGCAGAAGAGGCATGCTGTGGACCCTGTTGGACAAGGAGTTCCAGCTGGTGGGATCCAGAAGAACTTTTTCTGCTGTGGTTCCTGTCTTCTGGAACATCTTGCCCCTTCAACCCCTGAGGTGAGGTCTGCACCAACCTTTCTGGCCTTTCAAAAGACTCTCAAATCTGGCTCTGCCAGTTAGCTTGGGGTCCTAATGGAGGAATGTCATTGTAGAGGTGGCTAATAGACTAAGTTATTTCACTGCCCCATGTGTGTTTTGCTTCCCTCCTTCCTATCTGGTTTAAATTTTAATTTTTACATTAATTTTTGACCCTGTTATTAATATTTATTGATTTTACTTTCTTATAGATTGTAATCTACCTTTCATGAGATCAGCAACATACAAATTAATTAAATAAATAAATGGTTACAGAAGAAGAAACTTTGAACAGTTTTTACAAATGGTTATAAGTTGAAGATTACTGTAAAGGGACTTTTCACCAGCCCTTGCTTTGAGTAAAGGCTGGATTAGCTTCTTATAATGTCACACATAATTGGCTACCTTTGTTTTATTAGATGTACAGGTAATCAGACATACTCTTGGACAACAAATAACTGCAATGTGAGTTTGAAAAAATCCCAGACCCTATAGACTACATACCATATAATGACAGATACATTTTTTAAAAGTTAAATAAGCTTTGGGGAAGTGTATCCTCCAACACAGTGGAGATAAGGAAAAGGAAAAATTAACCCTTTCTTAAGAAACAAAAACACTAAGTGTACATACGGTTCTTTGAATTTTAGATTTGCTTCCAAAATCAAAAGGCTTCAAGGAGAAAATATCTTTATATGAAAACACCTTTATATTTCAATCAAGCAAAGGAAGTATTTTGTCTGTTGTCTATGAAGTTAACTTTTCTTCTCTTTCTTTTATGTTACTGTATTCTGTAAATTCATTCATCCAATCAGGATTATTTGTGTACAGGCAGTCTTTGCTTGCCAACTGCCTTGTTCAGTATCTGCTTATGTTACAACACTGCTGAAAAAAAATATAACCAGTGTCTGCATTTACAGCCTTCACAGTGTCCCTCAATCACTTGATTATCATTACATTCAGTATGCACTGTCCTGTGCCAAACCTGTTGTTTTTCTTCCCCTTCCTTGAAAAGCAGAGAGATTGGAGAGGAAGGGATTCAAGAGAATAAAAAGGAACACCGTGGTGAATACACATTGAAAGGAAGGTGGTAGTGCTAGTAGCCCCAAATATGCTATACAAACAGCCTGGTGTATTCTCACTGTGTCAAATTGAACAAGCTTTGCCAACTAATTTCATGAAGGTGAAAATTCAACATGTAACAAACAACAGCAAATTTCGCCTTTATCGTAAAAAGGATGAAACAATTGACTGTTTGATCAGTTGGTGCAACAACATTTCACAAACTGACTACAAGCAGTGTCATGACCAATTTGCCAGAATTATTCACTGGTAACTTTGTCAGGTTTAGATTTGAATTATTAAAACTTATTGGGACCATCAAGTTCAGGAGGTTTTGGAAAATGAGTGGGTTAATATCGTATGGGATTTTAAGATCCAAACAGACAGGCAGCTTCTTCATAACATGCCTGATGCATCAGTCATTGAAAAAAAAGCAAGTCTGGTTCATTGATGAACCTAGGTGATATGAGGATTGAGAAAAAACAATAAAAATACAAAATATTAGGACTTGCAGATCAAATTTGAATGCCTATGGAAAAAGAAATCCATTGTTATACCGATAGTGCTTGGAGCCCTCAGGGTGATATTGAAGGACTTCCTTGGTATCTGGAAATATTGCATTTATCAGATCCGAATTCTGTAACTTTACAAAAAACCACCCTGCTTGGAACTGCCTATTATTAGATGCTAACTTAATAATTATTAAATCTTTGTTTAGTACTTAAATTAAGTTTCCATCAGAGACTGTGAATCTAACTTTATGTTAAGGGGGCGTGGTGGCGCAAGTGGTTAAGAGCTCGGCTTCACACATAATAATAAGGGAATGAAAATCTGGGTTTGCCAACATTACAAGCATCTTCCAGGGTGACTCATTATCACTCTTATTATTTGTCATTGCTATGATCCCACTTTCAGTGATTTTTAAGAAAACAAATCCTGGCTATTAAACAGCAAAAATTGCTAATAAAAAGTCACATATGCTTGATATAGATGATCTGGAAAACCAAAAATTGAAATCCAGTCACTGACAAATACTGTAAGAATTTGTAGCACAGATGTAGCAATGGATTTTGGCCTAGAAAAATGGGCTGCCCTAGCAATAAAGTAGGGTGAAATCACAAACAGTAAACAATTGAAATTCTGAATAGCCAAACCATCAGGAACCATCAGGATGAAGTCTACCAGTATCTGGGCATTTTACAGTTGAATAACATTAAACATGGACAAGTTAAAAATGTGACGAGTAAAAATATATATTTAAAGAGTGAGAAAACTGCTGAAGACAAAATTGAATGGTGGAAATGCAATTAAAACTATCAGTACCTAGGCCGTAAGTGTGATATGATACACTGCTGTAACTACTAACTGGACACAAAATGAACTGAACAGTTTGAACCAACAAAAGATAACTCATAAACTCACATAGATTATACCTGCTCCACAGAAATGGAGGCAGAGATTGAAGTCAGTCCTTTAAGTCAAACAAATGGTTGAAGAAGAAAAACATATATTGGTTCATAAAGTAAAAGACAGCCAAGAATAATGCCTGATGTAAGCTAAAAACTTACTGAATGTATGAGAAACAAAACCTAAAAACTGAAATAATGTGATAAAAACATGAACAGAAGACTGGCAAGGAAAATAATTACATAGTCAATTTCTACAAAAGACTTAGGGGTAAGTGGATAAAGATAAACATGGAAATGGCTTACAAATGGAACATTAAAAAAAGAAACTGAAAAAGAGCAAGCTATTTGAACTAATGCAATCAAGGCCAGAATTGATTGACTGTCAAATGATTCAAAGTGCAGACTGTATAAAGAAGCAGAAGAAACAAAATATTGTATATTCAGCTTGTGCAAGAAGATTGCATAAAATGATTATAAACAATAACATAATACAGTCATCAAAATGATTCACTAGAATGTCTGTAAAAATTATCATGTGCCAGTTTTGAAAAACTGGTGGGAACACAGAGTTGAAAATGAGATTGAAATACTGTGGGATTTTTGAATATAAATTGATGATGTCTTAGTTCATAACATGCCAGATTTAACTGTGACTGAAGAAGTTGGATAATAGAACAAGTCAGGCCACAGCTACCAAACATAAAAAAATCTGCTGGGCTATCCCACCTCCTTTCAATCTGAAGCTGTATGGAAAAACATACACTGAAGTTTCAAATTTAATCTGAAATAGAACGCTGCTCAACATTGTCCATATATACAGCCAAGATACTGTAGTGGAGTTTGGACTTGGCAACCCTTATCATCAACAGGGGAAAAATAGTGAAAATTGAAAGAATCAAATTGCCATATGGAAATATCAAGAGTCTGGATGAAGAAGATCACTAATATAAATATCTTGGCATCTTTCAAGCTGACAACATCAAGCACACTGAAGTTAAGAAGAAAGTTAGTAATAAGTACATCATGAGAACGAAGAAGATATTAAAATCCAAACTGAGTGGAGGAAATACCATCAAGGCAATCAATGTCTAGGAAATTCCAGTCATCAGCTAGAATAGTGACA
>JANHZU010003896.1:55057-67639 GCA_032468055.1 Acrochordus granulatus
TGCAAGCTGGCTGGGTGACTTTGGGCCAGTCACTTTCTTTCAGCCCAACCCACCTCACAGGGTTATTATTGTTGTGAGGAAAATAGGAGGAAGAAGGAATATTAGGAATATTTGCTGCCTTGAGTTACTTATAAAGCAATAAAGGTGGGATAAAATCTAATAATAAATAAAAATAAAATAAAATGCTTAGAATTAAGATGGTTCTATTGCAGAACATTGAGCCTCTGGGCATCTTCAGAAGGGTGTCAGAAAAGTCAGGATGGCGAGGTGAGGCTTTGATCTCCTGGCTGTGACTATCATTTTGATTTTTTAACCCTCATTGTGGTGAACATGAAGTTCTGATAAAGGGCATTCATGATGTATTACCTTACTCTATGCTCTACCCCATTACCCTGTAGACTGAGGCATTGCGGAGGATCCAGGTTTTTCATGCATTTGATGCCTACAAAATGCTTGATGTGCTACAGGAAATCCACACCTATATGGCCCAGCAGGTGGGTGCTTCTTGAATCATGCCTACTGATTGATGCTTGTTGATTTTTGAGGCTGTGATATTTCTTGCCCTACATTTCTGGTCTCTATAATTCCAGAAGCTTTAGGGAGTAAAGTTTTGCAGACTTGTAAAGTTAAAGCGTTAGACTGGCCTCAGAGAGACCCAGGGTCAAATCTGCTCCCAGCCACGTAAGTTCTTTGGGTGGCTTTAGGCCAGTCATGCTTTCTCAGCCCAGCCTACCTCACAGAGTTGTTGAGAGGGAAATGGGGAGGAAGGAGTGTTGCTTTGCTCCTGAACAAATGTGTGATATAAATCTAATAAATAATCATATCCTTCTCTGTTATTTACATACACAATTAGCATATCTTTTTTTCAGACAAGAATTTCATTTTAGAGTTGAAGTATAAACAGTTGCTAGGATAGGAGAGAAAAATATGTACAAACCAAGACAAGGACAAATTTTAAATTAGAATGTACTAATTTAATTTCATTAACAATTACCCTATCTAATAACATTTTCTCTTTGTCACATTGAGATTGTTGGATAGTTGCACTGCAGCTGAGTCTGGTATTTCAAACTGAGCTTCTCACATCTCCTAGGATTGAGTTCTGCCCTTGATATAAACACTCCCGAGCTTTCCAATGTTGTAAATACATATTCTTGAATATTTCTGCAGTACTTTGGTTTCCTTGAAGAAGAGAACATTGTTTTGGGAGAGAGTTGGAATTGGGTTGTGATTATTATAAATCTAAAAGTAGAGCTAAAGCAAACGGATTCTCTCTGCAGTCAGCAAACCAGCATTTGGAATAACAGTGTGGATATTTGCCTCTTCCTGGCTTCCTTCCTCAGTTGGTTTTCAGGTGTTTTGGTTCTTTGGAACCACCTTCACTGAATTTAAACCGGCTCCTCCAAAGCTGCTAGTAAGTGTGACTTTGCAAATGCTAAAAACCATTACAGACACATTTTCAGTCATTGATGAAGATTTGCATTCTTTAATTAGAATTCTAATAGAATCATATCTTCCATTACCTGGAATAAATACATTGGGATTTATAATACAAAGATTCTCAGTCAGTTTGTGGCCATGGTGGCTGGGAAATGCTGAGCGTTGCAGTCTCAACACATTTGGAGAATGCCAAGTTGAGGTAGGCTGATTTATGCAAAATTGCACACCTTGTTTGTGGATGATCAAATACATGAGTGCTAGAAGGGGTAGGGGGGCAACATTTTTTTATTAGTACATTTTTTTAGGCCAAGGATCAGCCAGATTTTTGAGTAATATTTTGGGGGATTATACATCAAAAAGAGAGAAGGACCAAAATAAAATTTAGAATTAACTGTTTTCAATTTCAGTTTGATTTAACATGAAAGTAAATACAGTTCATATGTATACTTCTACATACTGAAATATTTCTCTTATAAATATTTCTTCTTTATGTAAATCAAAGGAGAAAGTGTACACATATAAAAATCAAAGGTGTTTATTCAGTCAGGGCACTGCATTGTTGTCTAGTGTTTATAACTTGGCTGATACTACCATGTACTAGGTTGAAACCTTTAATCAGGGGTCATTTCTCATCTTTTCTTTAATTTCTTATCACTCTTAATCTTTTCCCTGCCAGGTGCCAACCTAAAGTTGCTCTCCTGCTGTAATAGACTTTTACCTTTGGGAGGAACATTACTACCATGTTAACATTTAGCATAGGAGGAGGGCAGGTATCCCTTCCTGCAGAGAAAACAGGAAATCCTTTTGCTTCTTAAGTTTGCTATCACATTTGACATAACTGGAGGAAACTGAAGGGTCTAGCCTTGAAATAAGGCTTGCAGTCAAGTGTTCAAAAATGGGTTTTTAAGAGAACAGTTTGCAGTCAGGAGAAGTCTTGAACATACAGGACCTAAAATAATTAATAGTGACTGCTTAATCACTCTCCCTTCTCCATCTTACCAACTAACCCAAACTTTCTCCTTTTCTTCCCTAACCCATTAGTGGTGATTAGCCACCACATCTTCACCATTCCACTAAGCTTTTCCACTCTTGAATTCCTAAGAGGGCTTTGACTACAGAAGTACTCAATATAATTAAAATAGACAAACATCCAACTTACTCAGATGCCTTTGGTCTAAGACTAGTATTTCCTGGTACTGAATCTAGAGATAAATAACATACAGGACATATGAACTCATGGTCTTAAACTATATGCAAAGGCAAGTTTTTGAATGCTTCATCTTCCCAGTCTATTCTCATATTCCAAAGAAGAGGTTCCCATTGTTTTTTGTAATTCCTGATTTTTGTTTGTCAATTTATTTCATTTGTCTTTGCTTTTATTTTTTGAGATATTCAGTACCTCTGGACCAGTGAAGCTTCTTATTGTGGATTCCATTTCTGCTGTGATTTGTCCTCTCTTGGGACTTCGGCAATCTGATGGTCAGTAGTGTACATCTATTATCTCAGATAATGTTTCTTAATATGCTTCATTAATGGACATATTGCTTTGCAGAATTGTATCCTACACAGGTCCATAGCTTAAAGATTTTGCAATATAACATTTTGAAGCATGAAAGATAATGGGAAGAGAAGTTATCAAGGCTAAAATAATGCTGGTTTCCTGTTCACATTCAATGTGGCAACTTATTTTCTGCATGTTTGAGATTTTGCAGGAATAAAATTTCATATATATGAAGCAGAGAAGTGAGCATAAAAGTGTAGTACATAGGATCAGAAAAGGCCACACTTAAGATTGCTTGTGGCATTCAAATAATTGTAAATAAATATCATAGTGTAGTAATTACCTGGGATTTGTGCTCTTACCTTTGAGCATCAGATGATTAATTAGGCATGCAAGCTATTATACAAGTAGAGAAATGAGACACTGAAGCAGTACAGCTGCTTTGGTCGTTTACAGGAAAGCAAGCGAGCGAGAGAGCAAAAATTCTCTCCCTGATTTCTCATTTTTATTAGTTAGCCATAGTTACAAGGTTACATCATTAAAAATATTTGCGCACGCATACACATCAAATAGAATACTCCCCTCAACTTCTCAGACTTCTTGTGATTAATCATGCTGCTTGAGATAAAGAAGCTTTGCACCTGTAGATCTCAACAGCCACTCTGGGAAAACCACTCCCATAGTTCTGAGCTCTGGATTAACCCTTCACATCCCTACACATAGCTTGCCAGAGTGTGATGTGACAGCTTCCACATCTTTCAGCCTCCGTGGCTGGAAATTAAAAGAGATGAACCAAAAACTTTTGTATGTCCAGCTCCTTTGCACCAATTTGGTGAAAGTTGTCATTGGAATTTTTATAGAAGATATTGCTCAATTTGGTGATGAACTTTCCTGAGCTTATATAGTACATAGTTTTTGTAATTATAATGTGGCTTTGAGAATTAGACTATCAACAAGAGGGTACAAAGAAAAATCATATAAAGATGTCTCTGAGTTGTAATGCTGGACAAAACAGTTGAGAATACCTTGGAACATTAAAAAACTAATTGTTCAAATTTAGATGAAGAAAAGCCAGACTATTTTCTAGAAGTACTAATAATGATGCTAAAGCTTGGACATTTTGCATCTCTAATGCAAAAGCCAGAATCGTTGGAGGAGACTTTTTAGCTGGGAAAAGTCAAAGGTAATTGAAAAAGAGGCTATCAGAAGACAAGATGGCAAAATACTTCCATAATTAACTCAAGCAAAAACTTACAAGAACTGAGAGAATCAGTTTTTGATGGACAGTCCCTTTGTCAAAGGATGTCCTTCAGAGAGTAAAGAAACAGAAGCTGCCCAAAGCCACAAGATGCCCATCTTAATCTAAGGCATCATTTCTCTGTTTGAAATCTCAAAAATGTGCCATAATATAACTATCTTCTAAATAAGCATCCTTAGGATCATACTTCTGCCAGCTGGATACTGCCAGCTAAAAAATCTGATTTTTTTAAATCACTTTTTAAGCTGTAAGTATTTACGAGTATCCAGCTGGTAGAAGTATGATCCTAAGGCAAGGCCAATGGGCAAGGCCATTTCTAAATAAATCAGAGAGCTAAATGTTAGCTCATACAATTTTGGAAGGCTCCTCCAGTATGGATGTGATCCAGGAAGTTTAACTTGTATCTTTTCTGCAGGATGGATATATATTTTGGGGCAACCCTCCGTCTAGGAGAAATACAACACATACAGTTAACTGTATAGCTTCAAGTGCAATTATCTCTTTCTCTCTTTATAGGCATGGCCCTCATGATGCATTTGGCTCAGGAGATGAAAACCCTTGCCAAGGAATTTGGGATTGCCATATTGGTAAGTATATGGACCAGGCTTTTATTTATGAGGGCTTTTGGCATGAATGCTACAGTTCTGCTCTTTTAGTGTGAACTAATTTAGCTATTATGCTAAGTATGCCGCCCTTACTCTACTTGTTACTCTAAAAGAAGTTTAAACAAAAAAACTCCCCTGGATTTGGTAAAGTGAAGCATCAGTCTCCAGTGTTATATTTATCTCTAACATTTTGTGTTAGAAAATGAAGGTTAGCTCCACCTCTTTTGGAAATTACAAATGATCCTCGATTGATGGTCTCATATCCATGATTATCAGATATCAGACCTTGGTATCTGCATAAAGTATTGTTGCACCTACAGTTTTGATTCTCTGTTTTGTTACTTTATGTATGTACAATATGGAATTCATCTGTAAGATGAATATTTTAAAGAGTTAGGATTAGGGTACAATTTACCTGATTTATTGTCACTCTATCTTGCTTTATCAAAACAGATCTTATTGGATCATCTTGATTGAGAAACTCAATGTGGCAAACAAGGAGGGGTCTTCTCAACATTTCATTTGGCTGGTGATGGAGGGAGCTGCCCCAGCTGCTCTGTATGGTTTACCCTGGGTTCTTTTGCTCTTTAAATGATCTTGGTGGATATGTCTCTTCAGTGTATTGCTGGACTTAATGCTACACACATAGTTTGTGCAGCTAGCTATGAGCACCTTGATTGAAATGCCCCTCCATCAAAATTGTGAAAGCATATAAACTATGGCCTAATCCTTGAGTAGATAATTTGAAATTTGATGTCTTTGACCTAATTATCAAGAGATTAAATCTTCTTTTGGGTATTTAACATGTTCTATTTTCTTAGGTTCTTTGAATAAAATGCTCCATGCAATTGTAGCCTATCTGGTGGCAGGCGAATACTTGACTAAGCATTCAAAAACTGAAAAGGGAAATGTTAAATCTATCTACTATCTTTTAGTTGACAAATCATGTGACCAGAGACACCAGTGGCAGTTTTAAACCAGCATTGGGTCACTCGTGGAGTTTTGTACCCAGTACTCGGCTGCTGTTGGAGAAGAGAAAACACAATTCTGAGAAAGCAGGTCGAATTGCATCTTTGATGAAATCTCCTCGACAGGTGAGAACATGTGATAATTGCCTATGCTGTGGATTTCATTTATCAAACTTCTCCAACTTAGTGATGTTTAATTGTGTTAAAAATATATCTCTTAGAATTCCTTGCAAATATAGCCCCCCCTCAAAAAGGTGAAGGTTTATCTTGCCAGTCATGACCGACTCTGTGCTCATCTTTGTTTCATAGCCGAAGTGTCCAAAGACACTTATGTGGTCATGTGGCCAGTATGACTATATGCTGAGGCACATGGAACACTGTTACATTCCCACCGCAGGTGGTACCTATTTGTCTACTTGCATTTTTACTTGCTTTTGAACTGCTAGGTTGGCAGGTGCTGGAGAGGAATGAGAACTCAACCCATTACATGGGCGGTTCTTGGGTCTCAAACTCAAGCTGCTGACAAGCCCAGTGTTTTAAATCTTGGCCACCATGCCCAAAGGCAATCACTTATTGGCGATGTAATCTAATATTTAGGAAGCAGGATGGAAAATATCCATTGTTCTTGATTTATTGTGAGGCTTATAGTAGGATTGTCTTGTGGAGACTATTTTCCAGGGGCTTGTTTACCAGGAAGTGTCGGGGAGATGCACGTAAGCAAGTAAGAGAAATGCAGTTCCTTCTACTTTTCATGTTAAACACCATTCATGTCCCTTCCCAAATCTGGCACCTCTGGATGAGCTGAACTACAATATTCCAGTTCATCCAAATACACTGTGATAATTGTAACTAGCGTGGCTAAGTTACATGCGTGCTGAGAATAATGAATACTGCAGTCCAATAGTTCTGGAGGCATTAAGATAATGAATATTGTAATAGCATCATGGGACTTGCAGGTTGCTGCAAATGGTTGTAAATGTGGGCCAGTTGCCAAGCACTCAAAGTGTGATCACACGAGTATTTGTGACTGTTGGAATTTCAAATTCAGGTCACAAGTATCTTTTGTGGGATCTGTGGTAACCTTTGCTAAGCAAGGACTACCTATACCATAATAAAAATCCTAAGAAGGATTAGCCTGTATGATTATTTTTGCAGACCTAGATAGTATTCTGGTAACACACTGATTTGAAAACTTCCAAAGTATGTTTCTCAAACTACTGTTGAACACTTAACTCATTACTTATCAGGGAGAAGAAATATAGAAATTAAACAGTTAATATTCTTGTAACTTCTACTACTGGAGACTTGTAGGGCTAGTTACAGTAATAGAGTTTTCTGCTATGTACTTGTATTGGGACTATTATGGTATTTTTCTCTTTTACAGCCTTTTGGGATTCAGGCAGAATTAGACCTGGGGAACTGGGAAGTTAAAAAAGGCAATCCATCGACATCAGGAGAGGGGCAGAACGATGACATGAATGTGTCTTCCTGAACACAACTGGCTTTTCTGAATATTGCAGAAGATTTGAAATTGGGAAAAATAGTTCAGGTTTTAGAGGAATGGAAAATAAAGACCAATATCAGCCTTTTCCAAATAGATGCCTTCTACTTTATTGGATTTCATCTCCCAGAAACCTCAAAGAACATGGCCTACATATAAGAGAGGATTTAAAGT
Source organism: Acrochordus granulatus (assembly GCA_032468055.1). Classification (NCBI taxonomy): domain Eukaryota; kingdom Metazoa; phylum Chordata; class Lepidosauria; order Squamata; family Acrochordidae; genus Acrochordus; species Acrochordus granulatus. The sequence continues at coordinate 62,505 of JANHZU010003896.1, forward strand.
TAAAAACTTTTGGAGGATACTGTTCCTTCTATTGGAACACTCATATTGTATGGGTTAATTAAGGAAACATGCATGTGGATTAGCTAAAGCCAGGGGTCACTTTTTCAGCAGGTGCAACTTTTATAGGTAAATGTACAGGTTGTCAGTAATAAAGGGGTATAAACAGAATTGTTTATCCAAAGAAGCCTCCATATTCTTCCCAGTATTGTGCAATGTATTGACATCCTGATCCTTGCTGTGTGAAATGGACTAGTCAAAATGTAGGGGCTATTTTGGTTTTGCTTAACAAATCAAGCAAATTTGGGATTTTATAAGCAGTGGAAAAGGTAAAATATAATGGTAAGATGATTTCTAGTAGATCCTTTTTCTAACAGGTTGTTTGATGAACTAGAACTCTATCACTTTAGGCTGTTTGTATCAGTGATGAGTCCAATACCTTTAAAATATTTGAGATTTCACCTCATATTGGCCCCAGTCCACATGCGCCATGGCAAGGTTTTGTGCACGTTTTAATGCAGGACATTTTATTCCTGATTTATACAATGGAATGATTTTCATAAGAAATATTAATAACATGCAGGAGAGGATAGCTAGCTACTGATGAGGATAGGATGGTGCACCCCATTTTCTGCTCTTCCTCCCATCTAGCTATTTTTATTAATATATACCCAGTTTATCTTTTCAAACATCTTATCAAATAGTAAGATAATTTTAACAGAATGTTAAGGAAGGAGACTCTGTGAAAAGGAAAAGAAATCAAAGCTTATTTGGAAGACCTAAAGGAGGCTGAGGAAGTATCTTTTCCCAGCAACAAAAGAAGGAGCAACAGTGGAAGAAAGCACTGCCCACAGATACGGACATTCAATATTTTGTTTATATATCATATTTAGAAACCATCTCCCTCACAGAGCAACTCTGCGATATGCAGATAATTGGACAGTTAATAAAACAATTTAAAAGAGAATTAAAGATAGAATGGAATAAACATGTGGTCGAAGTACCTAAAGACTTGGCAGGTATATCTGAACAAACAAATACACAGTTTAAATAATTGTCATTGCAAATAGCAGATACTGCTCAGTTTGCCACCAAAGTATGGCAAACAAAGTATGGCAAAGTATTACCACACCTATAGTATGGATACAAATAATACCTTAGAGACAGGTAAGGTTCAAAATACCTTGAAAGAAGATTAAATTGGCAGATGTACAGGATCACAATAGGAGAAATAAGGATTAAAAGAGTGTCAACTAGTCTGGCTACATATATCTTTCTAAAATTAATGGCCTGAGCATTGATTTGAATTTAATGGATAAAGATACTGAATGTGCTCACTGGGTTTGCTCTCTTAGGAACACACAGAAACATAGATACTGTACGTTTTAATTAGCTTTGTGAACTCAAATATCAAAGATAAAAAAATCTTATGAGCTGGAGGAGATAAAATATAAAACAATCTTATGAGCTGGAGGAGGTTGAATGGTGAAAGAATATTCTTCTAAGACAGCAGCATAACAACATTGGACAAAGAAAGGAATTCAAACCATAGACAGAAAAACGTATGCAGAATAAAGTTCAGTACAAGTTGGAATTCCCTTTCAAATGAATTGCTTTTATGCCACAAGGACAAAAAGTTATTTCTACTTTGAGATGCAGAACTAGTTGGTAAAGCTCTCTGACAAGGGATTAAGGACAGTGATTTGTCCTTGGAACCGTGGAAAGCTAGCTAAACCACAAGCTGAAGATTAGATAAGCACGTTGCACTGAGTGCAAAGTGAAAAATTTTTTACTGACTGTATTACTCTTCTTGAATTTTTATGTTTAGTGGAAGAGAAAAAAGGGAGTTAAAGAAGAGTAAAGAACTAAAGTCAAAAATAATGTCCTCGGCGTATGATTGTTCACTTAGCAACCATTTGAAATGACTGATTTACCACAGGGATATTTACAATCCAGATTTGAAATTCTGATGGTCTCTTCTCCCCATGATCATGTGATTGCACTTCAGGCACCTGGCAACCAGGCCACATTTATGGATGTTTGCAGCATCCTGTGGTCACATAACCATGTTTTATGATACTTTTGTTGAAAACACATTTACTTCCAGTTTTTGGCAAAACCAGTCCATAGCAAACCATGGGGTTGCTTAATGATTGCAATGTTTGCTGCAAAAAAGATTGTAAAATCAGGCCGGTCATGTGGGTGACCCGATTTACAACTGTCATGACTTACAACCATGATAGACGGGCTTCATTATGGAAGATTATATATAGTTGGTACTTGATGCTGGTTATCAAACTTGATTGGATTTTACAGTTTATCTCCATAACAATAGATTATAATCTGTATATATGACAAATTTTCATATGTATAATACCAGTCTGTTTATTCACATTGCAGTAGATCCCTTTGGGATTGTTTATATTTTTTCTTTTTCTCTCTGTATATTATGGATTTATGAAAATGTAGTTAACTGATTTTGTTTGGTAAAACTAAAGAACTGACAAACATTACATGTACATAATCGAATATACTTTCATATATTGTGTATTTTTAGCCCCTCAAGTGATAACATTCAGTTATAACGAAACACTACTCAAACTACAGTCCTCAATATTTGACTTATATTGGAATGAATCTGATTGAAATTAATCTACAGGTATTTGATTTGCTACCCATCTTTTTGTCCTACATAAGATTGCATTTTCAGTGTATTCTGGATAGATTGCATAAACTTAGAGTCACAAATATGTTAGCTCTTGATATGTTCACACAACGCTATTAGCTGAAACAAACTGCATTATATCTTAGTATGTTGTATTTAGTCATTAATTGGTTGGCATAATATTTATTGCAAGCACTTTTATGCTGGCTATTCCTTTAATTTGGTTTGATTATTGCTTGAAGTGATGTATAACCTAACCATATTTCTAAACCATGATTATTTCTTAGATCACAAATGCTATTGTGAATTGGTAAATCTGTACAACTCCCCGCTCCAAAAATGATTTTGTTGGATTTGGGAAAAAAAACAAACATACAACTTATTCTAAGATAACTTCCATCATGTTTTTTTTTACTATAGGCTTCCTTTTATTATGTTATTAATATGTTGGTCAATTTTTTGATTTTCTCTCACCCAAAAGACTTTTTCTATTTTAAAAGAGGAGAAATTTAAAATAAAAGATTGAATTTCACTGATACATTTGTTGTTGTTCAGTCGCGCGGTCGTGTCCGACTCTTCGGGACCCCATGGACTGCATTACGCCAGGCCCCCCTCTCTTGCACTACCTACCTATTGGAGTCTTCCCAAGCTCACACGCATCACACTGACTATGCTAAAACTACACATACAGAATTACACAATACACAGCAAGTAAAGTTATCAACCAGTGCAAAATTGTCAAGTCATTTTGACAGATGGGTAAACTGACGAGTTTAACCATATCTCAAAAGTTGCTCCTGGTTTGCCCTTTTTATGGGAGTGTAATTTTTTTCAAGAAAATATGGTCACGTGCATTGCAATTTGTTTATTTCTGCAATTTGAAATATACAAGAATGTACGCAGCCACGTCTATCATTCTTTAATATTTAATCATTTGGAAAACAATGGGTTCTTTGTTTTAGCCCTCCAAGTAATACTGAAATTCACGCACACTTAACGTTCGCAGCATTCGTCTCCTCACTGAAGTAAACGATTACTTCCCCTCCCAGGAGGCCTCTCTAGCCTTAATCTCGTTTCCTTCTCTATGGCGTGAGCGGCTCACTTTCGCTATCCTTTCCTTCAAAACCTGAACCATAGATAAGAGGCGACAATCCCAATGCAGCTTCTCCCTTTAGCACCACGCCACGTGGCCCCACTTCCCCGTTGCCATAGCACCAAGGCAGCAGCCAAAGCTGGGCGGCCGAAGGGTGGCGCCTTGCCTCGGTACCGCCCACTTATTCATCTGGCCGAGGCAGTTGGAGCCTGGCCTTCGAGGGTGGAGGAGGCACCGCCGTGTCGCGGAGGTCGGGAGTGGAGCTTTCTCGGGGGTGAAATGTAAGGAGGGAGAGTAGAAGCCGGTCAGGAAATGGCAGCAGAAATCAGAAGAAAGTCTCCTTTGTTGCTACTTTTCCAAGAACGCTGCGCTTTTTTAGCGGTTGGGGTGTCTGAGGAATGGAGTGTGGCGGAAGATGTGGGAAACTGAATGCGATAGAAGCCATGAGTAGTGTCACTCCTGTTACACTCAGGAGAATATGCTTCCGAGTAAACATATTTCGAAGGAGGTGATGTGTCACTTCCTTGGTTTCTTGCTGAAGTTCGGCTTAGCGTTTCGCAGCCCCAGCCGGTCTTCTCCAATCTGTTGCTCTCCAGGTGTGTTGGGTTTATAATATAACCTCATTATTTCCAGCTGCTGCAGTCATGCAGCTGCAGATGGGTGAGACTAGTAGTTTAGCTCATCAAGAGGCCATCAGGCTGGGGAATTTTGTTCTCTTCTGCTTTTCCTCCCCTCAGAAAGCAAAATACACTTCTTGACTGTGAAAGTGGATCAGTATTGAAAGCCCAGAAAGCTAGGCGTGAGCTGTGACTCAGGCTATGTGCTGATTTTTTTTTCTTCTCCCTCAAAAGTAATGAGTTAAAGATTTTTTTTTAAAAAAAAGTTAAAATATTGCAAACAGAGCATGATGTTTTTACATACAAACAGGGCTGCAGGAATATTTATACTTCCAGTCCTACTGTTTGCTGTTCTCCAGATGGGCTGGGTTTATCCAACAGCCAGTTGGTTGGAGAAGTCTGTGGCAGCTGGAGAACACCAGGATGGGGAGGGTTGGTCTGCACTGTCTTCCAGCTGATGTCATCTCTGGTAACTGAGAGGAAGGTCCCTAAGATCCCATGTGAGTCTGGCTTCTGTTTACTGAGCTGCTAATCAAGTTGAGACATTTTTTTGTACTCTGCATTTGCATGATGCCTCCAAGTACAGTGAAAAAATTGCTTATGAAAATATTTTCTGGATTAACAATTAGCTGGGTTGTAGACAAAACTTTGTGTTATATTTTATTTTATAATTAATAGTAAAATAATAGTGATTTCATGATGGCTTTCTTAAATCCCTTCTCTGCTTTCTTATCTGCTTCTGCATCCAGCATAAGCTCCTTGT
>JANHZU010003896.1:91090-110615 GCA_032468055.1 Acrochordus granulatus
AAACTTTCCTAAGACAACAAGAAAAGAAGTCTAGTTGCCATGACTTAACCTCCAGGTATTCTGAGGTGCTAGTATTCCATAAAGATATATTTTCAGATAGCAGCAGCAATTGCTGCTTTATCACCCAACAAAGTAGCTAGACTGGAAAATTGAGCAGGCTTTCCAGCAAAGCACCCTTCTTGCTTCACAGAAGCTGGTGCTGTGAAACTGGCTTCTCATGACTTGAACCATGCCAAACTAGAATGTGAGAATCTGATGCTGATCTCTGGGGATTGATGGGAAGATGGTTAGCTTGCCTGCCTGTTTCTGGTGATTCACAAGTCACATGCTTTTAATATTCACATGGAGAATGTCATGAGAGAAGGCAAAAATATATTCTTGGCAGTGATTTCTCTGCCTCAAAGGTTTTCCCTTGATGTTCTTTTTTCCTTCTTTCTGAGCAGCATGTCTGCCTGGACTGCAAAAAGAACTTCTGCCCTTCTTGTTCACACCAGCCTGAGAGTGGCCCCTGCCTCTGTCGCCTCTGTGAGCGGTTCCGAGCAACAGCCTTTCAGCGGGAAGAACTCATCAAAATGAAAGTGAAGGACTTGCGAGATTATCTGGAACTCCGAGAGATCTCCACAGAGATGTGCCGGGAGAAAGATGAGCTGGTGTGCTTGATCATCGGTCAGCAGCCCTTGGATCCCCAAAGAGAAAGAGGACCACCAGTTCCTCATCCAACATCAAATTCTGTTGCCCAGGATGAATGTACAATTGCACCAGTTTCGCTGGATTATTCTGCAGAACAAAGTTCCGCCAACCCTGCCTTGCAGACTGAGGAACATCCACAGGTAAGGATGCCTTGCTACCCTGTGCGAGATCTTGTAGGCTGCTGTTTTCCAATGTGAAGATGTTGCTTGAGAATGGAATTTGAGAAAAGGCTAATATAATGTAGTGGGGAAGGAAGCTTGGTAGTGGGATGTATAACTTTGAATGCAGAACCTCCAAGTTCAGCCTCCCGGTATCTTCAATTAAAAGAAATGTTATTTAGGAGAGGCATTTATTGTAACCTTGGAATACTTTAGACAGCTTTCTAAATTTTGAAATGCTCTTAAAATTGGATGGGTTGGGGTCTTCAATCCAGCCAAGTTTTTCTCTAATTCCTGTTTGCTTAGCTACCCTCCTCTTCTCATAGCTGGGAGAGTGGGAAAAGGCTACATCTAAGTGTTTACATTTCATTTTAAAAGAATTAGTGGAGATATGGGAAGCTTGGAAGTTCAGTATTAGGTGAATTCTGCCCCACCTTCCACCTCTTGTTCTTAGCTTCCAATATCATTTATACTTCTAAGATAAAATAAAGCAAAATTGCCCTCCATTCTAGAAATGAGACTGCAAAGAGATTTGAGGAGCATTTGAAGAAACCATGATTCTCTCCATTGTTTAGGCTTGACTGAGTATACTAATGTAACATCTGCCCAAAATTGCCTCCTCCTCCTCAAAAGTATCTGTGCAGTTTTTGTGAGTTTATTATGATAATGACCCATTGTCAATAGAAGGAAAGAGGCTTGCATTGAACTTGGAGCTTCCCTACAGAAGTCCTTTAACTTCCTTTTTGGTTTTTCAGAGAATAGCTTACACAAAAGTTACCTTCACTTGTGATGAATACAGGAAATGAAGTGAATTAGAAGTATTTTGATTAAAGTTCTCCCCTCCTTTTGTCCAGATTATGACAAAATCTGAGATAACTTTGACTCACAGTGAGTTTTTTTTTATTTTCTGCAACTCACCTGTCCTATTCCTAGTTAAAATGAGTTTCTTCTGTTCTAACCTTGCTTGACTTCATGGCAGCTGTTTTGTGGCTTGGAAACATGGATGTGACTTGATTCCTTTAATCAGGGAATCCTGAATAGGTAGGTTTTTGTTCTCTTCAGACCTTGGTGTGGGAAATGCATGGCCATGTTCCGGAGAGAGGGCATTTGTGGGGCTTTGGTATTGTGTCATAGAAACGCCTTGCATTCTCCATGATGTCATGTTGTGTCACAATGGAAGGCAGCAGAGCAGAGCCAGGTCTTCACAGCACGTCTCCTGCTAGTTCCCTACAACTCCATCATGACTGGCCTGGGTCTGCTTCCTTGGAGATACCACCCAAGGGCCTTCCTACTTGGGCCAAGGCAGTCCTAACAGGGCTTAGCCAACAGCAAGGTGAGGATCTCAACCTAAAGCAAAGTTCCTTGTGCAGGTTTGAAGGGCTGATGATGGTCTAGCTTCTCATTATTGCTTGCGCATTTTATTGGATTCTTAATGTTCCCTTGAGGGAGCAAGAGCTGGCCTCTCCCCATCATCCTCCCCAAATTTTCTGAGCTGTTCAATCACACTTTTTCCTCTCAGGCAAATGGGCATGTGCTGCCAAACCAGGACGATATGGCAGAAGTTGAGAATGCAGTGCAAACCCTGACTGAGGAGGAGACACAGGTAAGGGAAGATTATTGCCTACTTTTGGGAAGCTAAAAGTCGGAAAGGGGAAGGCTGATATAGCCTGAGTAACTACTGTAGCACTAATAATGGTATCAGAAATGAAGTCCTTTATGTGCTGAAAAATGCTATGGAAATAACTCACATTTTAAAATGAAAAGAAGTACAATTCCATAATAGATTTGGAGCTGGAAGAGGTAGGATCAAGTCTGCTCTGATTCTTTTGTGTAGCTTTAAAAAATATCTCAGCTGCTTAATCCCAGCAACAGGACCAGTTGCACAGCATTTAAAAGAGCCCTCCTTAGACTTGTACTCTTCCTTACTCCCCTGCATTCTTGCTCCCCATTTGCTGAACCCCAGCAATGGAGCCTATTCTGTGCTGCTCTGATTTTGAAATGCCAGGCAAGATGTATGTCCATTTATAGACACAGACCCTTGTATAAATTGTATTTTTTTTAACCCACACTGGCCCTCAAAGCAAGTAATTTTACTGTCTGATAGAATAACATGGGATTGGGGTATTCATTTATTTATCAATTTCTAGGCCATATAACTCCAATGACTTTAGAGGGGCTTCATAAAGTTAATAGAAACAATATTACATAAAACAACAACCATACATAAAACTTAAACTCTCTGAGGGAACCAGCAACATCCTTCCACTGTGCACCCCAACTCCCAACTTAAAGGCACCCACCTGAACCAAAAGTCTTGGGAAAAAGCCAGTTTTTTAAATAACACATGAAGGTAGGAAAGGTATGCATATACATCTTCAGAAGGATGCTGTTTTAAATGGCAGGAGCAGTAACAAGTCCTGCCACCTGGGTCCCATTAGATGATATTGCACTATCTTCTGGACTTGTTGACTTTACTGGAGCGTACAGGATGGGTTGTCCCTGTGGGAGATCAGCAGCTCCTCATTTGAGGGTATTAAACACAATGAAGAAGAGGTGGTTATAGCTTACTGTTGTAGCTTTATTTTTTTCTGCGGTATTTTTAACTTTTTCCTTGTGTTTAGCTTTGCTCTTGATTGCTAGATTTCATTCCTGTTGTAAATGTTTTAATTTGTTCTATTTCAGTCCACTGATTCAGAAGAGAATCTAGTTGCAGGACGGAGGGCATCTCTTTCTGACTTAACAAGTGTGAGAGATATTGATGCCCTCTCAGTAAGGCAGCTGAAGGAAATCCTGGCTCGCAACTTTGTTAACTACAAGGGTTGTTGTGAGAAATGGGAGCTGATGGAGAGAGTGACCCGCCTTTATAAAGAGAAGGACCTCCAGCAGCTGGGTATGAAATTCCTCCCTCCTTTTTATTTTATATTAATGGCAGTTATGTGAGATTATTTGGGCTGTAAAATTACAGTGAGCCTATGGAGGAAGCAGTTTATTTGGTTGGTTTGTGTTCATTGTCATTGTGTTATGTTCTGGCATTGGAACAATCAATAGCTGGTGTTTACACAACATGCTGAACTAGGTCAAGTAATCTAACAGATACATTTATACATATGCTAAGTTTAAATGTGATAAGCCTGGTTAATATTAACTTTTGACAGATTTTCATGGTGTAACAACACCTGCCTTTTTAATATAACTTATAGTTTAAATATAGTGAAAAGTCAGAAAAAGAATTTATTGTTCAGGTGGAACATGTGGTATGAATGTAACCAGTAAGTGACATTTTCAGTCTTTTATCCAATTCCCTTAAAAAATGTAAAGTAAGTTGGAAAGCAAGATGATGATTGGAGAGTAAGATAATAGTTCCATTAAATTACCTTGCATCCTATGGCAAGCATCTCAATTCATGTTTTTCTTTTTTTTTTCTCATTCAGTTTCAGATACCGATGATCAAACTGGTAAGCGTGTTCTTTTTTGTCTTCTCAACATTGTAGGCTACAATTATTTAAATAGGAACATTTATTCTTTCCAGGAAAATTGATACAATTTGTTTGAGCCAATAAATATATGTACGCCTTATAATTTGTGCTGATATCAATACAATCACCCACACGCAAACAGTGATGTCATGTAAATGTGTTTTTTGTACATTAATATTATGAACATTTGTACAGGGAATGGGAGACCATAAATAGAATATTTAATAAAAACTCCAGACAGTACTTTAGACATTGTCCACTTTGACTCTGCCTATGTGTTGGTTCAGAATTATAGGACAAATGCACAGGAATTAGTATAAAAGCACTTTAGGCAAAAGATAATATAAGTGCATATGCACAGTGCATCTAGCATTATTGAATTAATTTTCTGAGTTCACACAGTGCATTGTACCATGGTTTAACAGGGTAATTTTCCACAGCATGGCAACTTCAAAAAACCTAACTATATGAGCTGTTGATCAGTGGAATAGGTTACCAAATGAAGTAATGAGTTTTCTTTTGTTAGAGATCATCAAGCAGAGGCTGAAGAATCATCTGTCAGGTATTCAGAGGTGGATCTTGTACTAGGCAGAGGCTTGAACTAGATGACTTCCATTTTACCTTCCAACTCCACGTTTTTATGAACCTTATCAAAATTAACCCTTAATGGAACTTAGTATGTAGACATGGTTTAGCATTTCGTATACACTCAGCCCATATGCTTCTCAGTTTCCTAGATATATGGCTTATGTCTAAGAATTGTGCTATTGTCTTGAAACTGTTGCAGAATGTGGACATAACCACAAAGATGACAGTTTTTTTTTAAAGGAGTGAACACATGGAAGAGGAGAGGCATTGTGTATCTGTCACACACACAAACACACACCTATTTATCCACCTTTGATCCTATGAAACGATTCTGGAAAATGAAACAGACAGAAACTTCTGCTTTGGTAGCATGTAATTTTTCTTTCCCCTAAAGCAATAGATAGAGACAGAGAGTGACATCACACAAGGGGGTATACTTTATTACCTTATTTTTGATATTTTAAATGTATTAAAATGAGACATTTGTTTCCTGCCAGAAATTTTATCTTCCATGCTCAAAAATCTTCTCTTGCTGTTCTAGCTCCATCTGGTAATGCCACACTCCCTGGGTCTGAAGAAAATCTCTGCAAAATCTGTATGGACTCCATCATTGACTGTGTCCTATTGGAATGTGGCCACATGGTGACTTGCACAAAGTGTGGAAAACGCATGAATGAGTGTCCCATCTGCCGGCAATATGTGATAAGAGCTGTCCATGTTTTCAGGACTTAAGAGCACAGGAAGCAGGACTAATATTGTCTTAGATTCTTCCACTGTGACAGAAAGCACCAGTCCCAGCTACCTAGTCCCCATTCTTAAGAAGCCCACAGAAGTGAGATGAAGGATGGAGGACTGCAAAGACTTGAGCTGTGATTGACTGCATACCCCTTCTAATACTGTGCATTATACCACAGTGCCTGGAGAGTTGGACATCCTCAGTAGATCTAGAAAGCAACATGCCTTTTCTTTCTTTGTCTGCTTTTGACAGGGCATAAAGAAACTCTTGATGTTTCCAAGCCATTGAGGCTCTTCCCCTCTGGAGTGAATAAACAAGGTGATCTAAAGAGAAAGAGAGATTTGCTCCTCTCAATTCTCCTTTCTCTTTGACTAAAACCTTGAAGGGGAGAGTAAATTTTTTTTAGGATACATAATTTTTTAAACTTTGGTTTATTAGCTAGCCTTGCAGGTCAGGCTGAAAGTTGCTTCTTTCATTGCCTTGGATTCTTGTAGAGTAAATCTGTATCCCACCACAGTGACCACGGTGACATATCAATGCATGAATGGGGCTGTGGGTGAGGAGAGGACTTACAATGATGGAGATTAAATTTTGCCAGGTTTTGTAATGAATGAGTATCTCAGGGGTACTTTGTTTTTTGTTTTTGTTTGTAATTCTGTCCTGATCAAAATATGGTGGCCTTTAAGGAGATTAAGTTGCATTATAATTGATTTCTGTTATCATTGGGGAAAACCCTTACATTTGTTCTGGATCTTGCTTATGGTATTTGTGTTTGGGATAATAAGAAAGAACCAGTTGTGTTTTTAAAGGCCATTGTCTAATCATAAACTACATTAGGGCCTATCCTTGGCAAAGGATCTTCATTCTTTTGTTGTGTGATATTATTTGTTGCTTTTCTGATATAGTATTTCATACCAAGATGAACAGATGTCCAGATGGCTTTCTTCAGGAGTCCAACTACTTGATTTTTTAAAGTATATATTTTGTCTTTAAATGCCAAGTTTTGGCATTTCATTTGCTTCTGTTTGATCATTTGATGAAGTGGTGGTAGAAATTGGATGTACGTAGTCAGAGATGGATCTTTTCATTAGAAAGGGAGACTGCTGAAGATGGATGGCCTTTTGCTATGTTCTTTTGAGACTATTTTTGAGTAACTATGCACATGTTCAGCTATCAGACTGCAGTTCATGAATTCTCATGAACCTTTGATTGAATCCTATTTTTACAAGTCATGGAGAGGACAGTTTTAGGAATGACCATGGAAAAAGCTCTTCAGTAATTCTAAAAAATGGTTTGGAAAAAATCCAGGAGAACCATTTAGTTGTTTACATACTGTCTTCTTCCAAAGGCATTTCACAAAGGCTATTTTGCTCTCCAAGTTGTATAAAAGCCTTAAGAAATGTGGCACTTTCATATCAGCTGCTTCTTTCACTATTGTGAATTTCCCAGTCAGCCCAAGTGCTTTCTCAAATTCTGTTTCCCAAATTGTTAAATCCCATGCAGGTTGAAGATGCCTTGATTTGCCTTAAACCAACAATACATATACTATAACTTCCAGATGTTTTGTACTGCAGTTCTTTTAGCCTTAACAGCAAGGGAATTGTACCTCAGAACATAGGAAGTACACTATCCCTGCCTTAAGTTCTGAAGTCTGTGTAAAATAAGAGGAATTTAGGCAATTTGCTTAAAGATTGCACCGATGGGTAGGTAAGTTTCATTGTGGAAAGGTTGCATGACAAATTTTTCCTTCCTTTCTCTCATGGAATTCTACAAGTACTCAAAGCAAGCTTTTATCAAGGTCAGTTTGCACATGCAGCATGTATTACCTTCCCTTCCATTATTGTTTCTAAAGATTTAGCCTCAAAATTGCACTATTGGGCATGGCAATATTCCAAATATCTGACATGTTAGCCTTGATCCCTATTAACCTCTGTTTCACCTGCTTTTTGTAAAAGCTTTTGATAACATTTTGCAAGTACAATATAGGTATATCTGTAACTTCTGCAACCAATATCATAGTTTGTGGATAATAAAAAGCTGGGTTTTTTTGGAGGGGCATGCTTTGGTGCAATTCTAAACTGAAGAATAACATGGTTTGGCACTGTATAAAGCCAGTGTTGAAAAAATTTATAACCCATTTCTTTGGGATGGTGGATAGCAGAGGAAAAAAACATTTTCATGTAGGAAATCTTAAACCTCAGTTAACGTTAGAAATATTATTTGAATTACTGCAATTTTGCTCTTCCTTTTTTGCTCTTAGGAAGGGTTTTTTTCTTTTCACTTTACATTCCAATTCTGGGCACATTAATGAAGAAAGAAGCATATATAGTGAATATTGTGAACATAGATATTGATTATGCATTGAGAAAACTGCTGGTATGGATAACAGTGCTGAAAAAAAGATGGGAAATGGAGGAAGGAAAATACTTAATACTACCTTTGACTAAAGTTCATTGTGAACAGGGAGATGACTTAATGAATTAGATATGGCTGCTGAATCATCCCAAAGTGTTGGGCGATTCTAATCCTTCTGACTCAGGAAAAAAAAAAGGTAATTGTGAGGAGGACAATTGTGCCCCAATAATGGGTAAAACAAGTAGATTTTTCCTTCTTGGTGTCCCTTGGTTTTGTAATGAAGTTCCCACTGCCACCTTGTTTTGATTCAAAATGTTATTTTTTCATTACTGTGATTTGAATTTTGGTGAAGCGAAACCTTCTCCATAAAGTGATGCTGCTTTGTGACTGATAGGTGACTGCTACTGTTGCACTAAGCTGTGGAGGATTTCTTTTGTTCTACCAGAAAAATTAATATAGCAATGTACTCTTGTCTGAACAGTGGGAAAGTTAATTTTGACTGTGAGAAGCTGCGTTTCAACAGATCTCACTAGCAGAGTCCTGCTTTATAATTTTATAATAAAATGGAAATGTGTTATTAAATTATGTTGTTCTTTTTAAGAGAGAATCTATTTCAGGTTTAACATGAGGTTCTGGATACTTGATGAAATATCCTGATAATGAAAACTGAAACCTATCCTTTTGTTTATGTCTTGGTGGCACAACAGTTCCAACCAGAGTATGTTGTGGTTAAATGAAATTGCAAGGAGCATCTGACAATCTTGCTTAACTGTTCCTTCCACTATTTTTAATAGGCAATTTAGAATCCCTCTTGACCTTTGTTTCTGCAAGTTGCAGGTAGGTATTGTACCATCTCGCTTACTCTTGTGGCCCTCAGATGAAAAGCAAAACCATTTTTTATGACCAAATACTCAAAACAAATATTGAACAAAATGCTCTATTTTGTCCCAAATTTGGGGAGAAATTTCACCACAGTGTTTGGCTTTCAGTTCAGAAGATTTCACAATTCTTGCAAAATAGCCCAGTCTAACTATCAATATGTATGACTAGTTAATGTGAACTTCCATGAAAAATGCATTTAGGCTGTTAAGGTAATTTCTTCCCCTGCTTAAGAGCTCTCAAGGTCAGGAAATTCTTATTTTGAGTTTGGATCTCCCTCTGCAATCTTCCATCCATTGGTTTTGGCATACTCTTGGAAGCTTATATTGAATGAATGCATACTTTTTTCCTGAGACAGCATTGGAAGACTGCCATTATGTCTCCCTTTAGTCTTCTTTAGGTTGAACATACCCAGTTCCCTTAAACATTCTAAGATTAGCCTCCAAGATCTTCATTGACTTAGTAGTTCTTCTTTGCATTATTTCAGTTTCTCAGCATCTTTTTTGGATTATGACAGAACTCAGTGCATTATTTCAGGTGTGGTCTCATCAATGAAGTATAGAATAGGGTGCTCTATGCAATCTTGACCCTGTACCTCTGATGATGCAGCTGAGGTTTGCATTAGCTTTTTCAGCAGCTGAATACACTACTGTTGGCTCATGCTTAACATGATGTCTACCATGATGCCCAGACTCCTCTCACAAGTACTACTGCTGAATTGGGTTCCAGTTGTTTTATACCTATGCATATAGTTCTTCCATTCAGTGACCATTTGAGCTTATGACAGTACTGTACAAATGGTAATTATGCCCAGTCCTCAAAATTACAGTGTCCCTGCAGTCATGATAAAAATTCAGGCACTTGGAAGCCCACCTGTATTTGTGACTGCAGGGTACACTTCAATTCCCTCCACCCACCACCTCTTCCATCTCTGCCCTTTTGGATGCTCTGCATTCTGCTACCCCATGAGGGGTGAAGAACCAGCTTCTGTGGAGCATCTCATGTCAGCAGTGGGCAGAAAAAGGTGGTGAGGGTAAACTGGGAGTTGCGGGGTAGGCAGCAGCAGTAGAGAGCATAGTGGTCAAAAGGCAGATATGGGTGGGAAATTAGTGGGGGGGGAGTTAAAGTATCAGCATAGCAGGGTTGCAGAGTCCCATCTGCAGAACAGAGCTCACTGAGCCCAGCTGGGGAGCAGACAGCAGGATGAAAGTTCATGCAGGGCAAGCGAAGCATGAGGTCCTTGCCTAATGATCACAACCTTAACTACCAGAACTACCATCACTAAGTGGTGCTGTTTCACCTAACAATTGCTTTGCTTAGTGATAGAAATGCTAGTTAAGGTTGTTATACAAGAACTATTTATATATCTTGTCAAGGACTATTTGTGTATCTTGTTGCTGAACTGCATTTTGTTGGACAGAGCCCTCTTTAAGAACTTTGAAACTGTCTTCTGAGGGTTAGAAATCTCTAGCTTTGGGTCATTTTCAATTTGATAAGCATGCCTTCTGTCATTTTATCTAAGTCATTTATGAAAATATTGAGCATTAAAACCAGGACAGAACCCTGAGGTACCTCACTGGATGAGTATTGACATAATACTCCTGCAAGTCCATTTGGTAATAGACAATCCATCCATTAAATATTCTATCAAAAAGGAACAGTTGATTTACTTCAAACAAAACATAGCAGATAAGTGCATGCTAGTGACTTCTCTAAAAACTTCCAGGCACAAACAAGGATAAAATAAACTGTCAAGCACTGAAGGGGTGATAAATAGAAATGAACTAGACACACATGATTATGTAGTGCCAAACTGATCTTTAAAAGGTTAGATACAACATTTCCACACAATATTCTGTTATGAAGAACCAATTTGTTTTATGGCACAACTGAGTGATACGTGGGGTCCTTGGTGCTCTCTGAGCTTGGTTGTTTTCTTGCAGATGTTTCATTACCCAACTAGGTAACATCAGTGCTATCACTGAGAGTTAATTAGTAAAGGGGCTTCCAGATAAGGTTTGCATTAAAAAATCTAAACATTAAAAACAAGTGGAAATATTTTAAATTGATTTCTATTAAGTTAGCTTTTCATTAGGTGCTTAATTAATTCCAGATGTGCTCATTTAATGGATGCAGTTAACAAGTCTCCAAATTTAATATTTTCCACTGGAGCTATTTGCTTGCAGCAGATAATCTAGCATGGTGTTACCAGCCTTCTCTTTCGAATGCATTCCCAAATCCACTCAGGGGACACATGCTTAGCTGTTGAGTTGTCTTCCATCCTCTCCATCACATGTGTTGCTGAAACAGCATCATACTCTTGAACAAGATCTCCATTATAGGCTATGAAATAACGTTTGAGCTTCCTGAAGCCCTCCACAGAAGTAGGAAGATAAAGCTTAACTCCAGTGAATATGTCCAGTAGCATCTGCTGTTTTGAGGTAGGGAACACACAAGAGGATGATGAACAGACAATGGGAATTATTTTGTTTTAAAAGGTTCTAAATCAGAAGGAAACTGGGCTGTTAGAAACTATGCTTTCATTAGGCTAACTGTACTACAGCATTCAGGGGCTGTGTTCACACAACATATTTAACCAGGTCTGCTGAAGATTCCCCAGCAGCTGCTGGGGAATCTTAGTGGAGTCTTTTTTTTTTTTGCTAGTTTAGCATGCTGTGGGAATCCAGACTACTTGGTTAAATGTGCTGTGTGAGCCCCCCAAATGCTTACTTTAGTAGGAGATTAAGTTCATCGTGTGAATATAGTCAGTGATAGAATATAGTTCTACACCTTCTCAGGGGAAACAGTAAAAAACAGTGAGCAGTGGAATAATCCAAGAACCTTGCTTTACTTCAAGAGAAGGAAGATAAAGAAAACAGTAAGAGACTGATTTGTGATATACTGACAGACAGCAAAGAAGAAGCAGCCCCCATCAGCCTCCATCCTCATGGAGAATCCCCTTACTACATAGATTCTAGCAAACAAGGTTGAAAATACGGATGCAGGTTGCTTGCTAAAATGCAAAGCAGGTGCATCCAGCATCTTTTTTTGCCCTCTTTCCATATCCCAGATAAATTTTCTATAGCATGTGGAGAGGAGGGTATGCACTCATCCAGGGTGCAAAGCTGCCAAAATTCAAATTAGCCAATTTTTAACGCTTTTTTAAAAGTGAGAAAGCTGGCTTTTAAAATTTATGAATAGAACAGTCAGATTTAGTCATTTAATGGCTACATCTGATGATGTTTTGTTACTAAGTCTTAAATAGGGCTTGGTATTCTCACTACTTCCCTTTGCACACTCTCCAGTTCAGCTTTTCTGTAAGGAAAACAACAGTTGTGCTGAAAAACCCATTAAGCCAGTGCTGTGATGGTCACATGGTGCTTGAAACATTTATCTGCTTGCTAAAACTATCTCATTCAATATTTGTTTCTACAGAGGAAGGAGAAGTGGTCAATTGGATGCTTTTGGGAAGCTTTCAGTTCTGTTCGCAGCATATCATTAATTGGCGATTGGCAACAGATTACCTTTTAATGGAGAAATGCAATTTAGTTACATTTGCCAATAAATGTTGATCAGACGAGACTGTTTGACTTCTCTAAAACCATTCCAATTTCTGCAGTGCTACTTCTGTTTCTTCAAGAAACAGCACTGAAGCTAAACTGAAATTTGCAAACATGCATTCACTGCTACAGGTAGTCCTTGACTTACAACTGTTTGTTCAGCAACATTCAGAATTATAACGCTGCTGACTGAAGGAACTTACAATCTTTGTCCAAAGTTACGACAATTGCAGCGCTTCTGTGATGAAAATGCAAGTGCTTGGCAGTCTGCCCACACTATGATTGGAGGGGTGCTGCAATTCTCCCCACCCACCTATGCCCCCCATCTCACCTGCCCACCCATGTATTCAAAGTTGCTGCAGCCCTAGAGGCCTTGTTCTGCTCCCTGCCCCACCAGTCCCAGGAGGCCTTAGCTGGTTATAATTCCATATGGCATGGATGTTACCACCTTTCCCACTGACGATGGTAACTGTTTATTGCATTTTTACATGCTTTTGAACTACTAGGTTGGCAGGAGCTAGGCAGACAACAAGAGTTCACTCTATTACATGGTCACTCTTGGGTCTTGAATTTGAGCTGCTGACTTCTGGCCGACAAGCCCAGTGTCTTAACTGCTCATGCCACTGCATGCCCCATTACAATTCCACAGCACATGCAAATTGCTCCACTTAGCTTTGCAACTTTTCTGCAGCTGCTGACTTGTGTGCCCTGACTATGCAAGGCATGGCCTTCCTACTGCCACAGCCTTGCCCTATTCTGCAAGAGGGTGCCATTTTTGTGATTGTTCGGAAGACTCCTCCAAAACACATGATAGGCATCCTTGGCCTAGTGGAGCGGGGAACAGCCATGGCAGGCTTCCACATGTAAGTGCACCCTGTAGCCTGTGTCAGGCTCCCAGGGCCTCCCCACTCCCCTGAGGCACCCCTGCATTGCTTGCTTCAAATTCTGTCTGCTTAACAATCCACAAGATTGCATAAGTAGGGTGCTGAGATTGCACTCCATCCTTATAAAAAGCTTAGAATGTATAATACAGATGACAAGGGCGTTCCATTCCTAGAATCTTCAACTTTATTTACATGGAAACTCGTACCTTTCTTTTATCCTCCTCCAGTTCAGGTGCTTTCCTTTTTTCCCCTCGCTTTCCCTCAGCTTTCTTCAGAGGAGACCTTTCTACCAGTTTGCTGGCTAATGAGCAAAAAAAAAAATTAAAGATCAGCGATAAGGAGATGGCAAAAAAATGAAAAAAGAGGATTCCTATAAGGAAGACAATCCTGCCTATGCAAATAAAGGCAAAAGATGCCTTTATTCAGACAGGCTCTGCAGTTATTCCTGCTGACAACATACTTGAAAATAAATGTATTTGTCCTGATTTTTTTCGCTTGATTCATCTTAAGATTCAAAGTAGGTAACAGGTAATTCAAACCGTTTCTGCAATGACTGCAACACAACAGACATTTTCTCACACCACTAAAAAACAACCTGAGGAAAACCTCATCTTTATATTGTACTCTGGCCTGACTTGAAGTTGGTACAAAGAGCACTTTGAACACCGGTGGCAGAAATCAGAACCTGATTCAGTTTCTCCTGGATTAAAATTCTACATGAGAAGTGAACTGTTGTTGGGAGTAGGGCCCAAAAGCATTTTAAACCTTGCAGAATTGATAATAATTAACCCCACATATTGACCAAATAAGCCCTAAAACAATATCACCAATTTAATAAATTGGCTAAGTAATGGGCACCTGGCAATCTAAATGCCAGCCATGAAAAAAAAGTTGGAAGGTAGTGGATTTCTGGAGGAAATACATATATGGGAGCACAGCAATTATTCCAAAAGCTCTGGTTCTCTCTCAGATCTCTACAGAGCAAGGCCTTAGAGATAAATCTAACTAAAGGAAAGTAGAAGTGGATCCTTAGGGAAGCTTTAATATCTTTTCTCCACTGCTCACCTTCAGGCTTCTTGGCTTTTGCAGGGGACTTCCTGGAGTGCTGTTTTGCAGCCTTCTGAGGAGAAAACGACTTGGGTTGGCTCTCAGTCTCCCCATTGCTGCCTGCTGTGGAGTCCTCTTCCTCTGTGGCGACCACCAAGAAGTCCGATTTCTCTTTGGATAATTGGTACAGCTCCTGCTCACAAAAGCCAGAGAGGTCCATGAAGTAGAAAAAAAAAACTTTCCAGCAAGCCCGTCTATAATTTCCCACTTCCACTTGTAAGGTATAACAAATCAAGTTCTTCTGGAATAGACATAACAATAGGCAATTGGTTAATTATTTCTAATGAAACATCTGGGTAGCAAATGCCACAAATTCCAGAATGATGAGGGAAGTTTGGGGTTATATCAGGAGCCTCAAATGTTGTCCTAGTTTAAGCGATATCTTTTCTTCAGCTTGTATATATTGACATTTTATTTCTAATTACTAATTCTCTTTAGCATTTTCTCTGGCATTCTGTAATATTAATTGGAAACAGAATTTACTCAAGCCAATGCTTTCCAGATGCATGTGTTTGAATTATCCCAGTGAAGGTTGGGCAAAAGCTGATCTACAAGACCAGATGATCAGAAGCAGTGAGCCAGACTGATCCATCAGGCCTGGATCCCATTTCCACAACTTGTTACCTGTATGATTTTCAAAAAATTCACCAGTGTTACTTAGAAGGCAGAAGTCTTCCCCACGTAAGAAACGCAGAAACCTACTGAGAGATCCATTCCTACATTTCAATGGCTAACAACAATAAACAATGCTCCTTTTCCTGTTCCTTATTTTTAGCATGGCCACTGAAAGTTATGGCTATCCTGACTATGTAAGAAATCTAGGAGACAACAATTATTGAAAAAAATACCCTAAGATTGTGGGAGTGGAGAAGACAAAGTTTTCAATGACAGATGTAAACAGTGGAGGAAAGATGAATTGTGTACTGGTTAAGAGAGCAGATTACCAAGAAGACTGAATGCTTACATGGAGGAGGAGAACTGGGATGTATGTATCATTGGTGCTCTCTGAGCTTGGTTGTTTTCTTGCAGGTATTTAATTATCCAACTAGGTAACATCTTCAGTGCTAGAAGGGAGTGGGGCTTGCTTTCTGTATACTAGTGGGCTGCCCTGTCAGTGTTGGGGGGAGTATTCTTGGTCTCATTTAATATATTTTCTCGTTTTTTAGAGCAAACGCCACTTCCTTTTAGCACTGAAGATGTTACTTACTTGGAGAATGAAATATCTTCAAGAAAACGATCCAACTCAGAGAGCACCAAGGACTCAACAGTTCAACCTTGAGTTACAAATAATCTCTTATATAGATATAAGCATCATGCAGATACATGTAAGTTCAGACTATATATGCAATATGGCTATATCCATGGAACAAATGACTTACCCTGAGTTGTGGGAGGGTGGTAGACGTTGTCCAATCTTTGTCATCCCGGATACGAGTACACCGGGGGAAGCGGATCGAGATCCCATCAGCAGTGTGAGCCTCTGCTTTCGAGAATTCAGCACCTGTGATCTCCCAGACTGGAGCTTCCTAGGACAAATCGTAACAATTAGTAAAAATCCTCCTCCTTGCCAATCAACTAAGAGATGGGATACCGTGTTCAAGGACCATGAGTTATGTGGTGCACTCTAGCTTGGTTGTTTACTTGCAGATGTTTCTACCCACCTAGAGAACATCAAAAATATTATCTAGTTGGATAATGAACTTCACAGTTTAACATAAGCTAAATATTTTCTTCCACAGGAGCTATGAGAAATCTTGAGTCACCAATTCCATACATATTTTTGGAATTTAAGAGGCAGGCATAATCGAGCATTCTGGATTGTGTGGGATCAGTTAGAACTATCATTAGATAATCTAGCTAATCAGAAGAATCTATTCAGAGTGCTGAATGCATTCATTTTCTGAATTTGTCCAAGTCATTAAGTTGACTTGTTTTAAGAAAAAGGCCTTTTTATGCCATTAAAATACCAGATCAATTTGAAAGCATCCAATTTGGCTTTAATGAAAACATCAATTCAGAAATATTTTTTCATGAGGACATTCAACTGAATCATCTTCAGAATGATTTTCTGCACAGTCCTAGCAGCATAAGAGAGTTCATTTAGGGCACTTAGTCGAAAGTAAAATATTCTTGAGAGAAGGTTATCTGTCTCTTCTTGAATATCTCAAGGCAATGTCTTGTAGATAATCAGGGCTTTAATGCAGTTTTTGCATAAAGTATGAATCTTGCACAGAATACTGTGTTGTGAGATTTGCTCAACTTCATTTTATTTTGTTGTTTTTAATTTTTAATCCTTATGCTGCAAGATTGATTTGGAGGTACATAACTTCTACAAGATGCGGTTTCATACATATGCCTGTTATCCTGGCTTTCCATAAATGGATTCAGCAGATTTTATCTGCTCCTTGTATTCTTCAATGACTTTTCTGTCAGTACTTTCAGAAACCTGGAGAGGAATGAGGGTTAGACAGTGCTATCTAAATTTCCTCTATAACTTTAGAGAGAAGATGAACTGTGGAAACAGAATGAAATAATAGAAAAATGTAGAAAAGCACGGCAGTGGACTTCTAAAGGATTCCCTTTCACAGGATTGGTCATATTCATGCTGATTTCTCTTCAGCAATTCTGCTGCATCAAATGCCTGCAAACTACTTAAAAGACCTCTCCTAGGAGGGGCTCATGGCAGAGAAACCACTTTTGCACAGAAAAAACCCACTCCCACAAGACGTATTACCTTTGGGTCTGGAACAATGAAATCTGGATAATAATTCTTATTAATCTTTAGCCAGTCTGGAATTTTACTGGGATCCTAGGAAGGAGAAGAAAAGGAAGAGCCCGTCAATTTAGCTCCTTGTTATAGAATGGGAAATACTTTAATAATTAAAGGAAAAAATGGCTCCCAAGTATCTAAGTGAATTGTAGTTGTAGTTTCCAAAGCTTCTGACAGAGAAGGGGACAATCTATCACCAGCAAGCATTTAATATTTGAATAATCCAAGGAGATTGAGAGTCCTAATCTTGAACAAGGTAGACTGAATATGGTTGCCGTTCTCCAGAGAGGTTGAACCAAGGGCCTGTGTTCAAGCATCCCAAAAGCTTAAGAGTTTTTGAGCAACTCTTAAGTTACTTCAGAATCAGAATACAGATGGTCCTCGATTTATAACTATTTAGTGATTGTTTGACGATGAAACAGCACGGAAAAAAGTGACTCACAACTTGAACCTTGCATTTACGATCATCACAGCATCTCCACGTCATGTGATCAAAATTCAGGCATTGGCTATTGGCATGTATTTATAACGGTTGCAACATCCAGAGATCACGCTCCCAGCAGGTTTCTGACAAGCAAAGTTAATGGGAGAAGCCAGATTCACTTAACAACTATATGATTCACTTAAAACTGCAGTGATCTGCTTAATAACCATGGCAAAAATGGTTGTAAAATTGGGTATGATTCACTTCATAAACCGCCTTCCTTAGCAACAGAAATTCTGGTCCCAATTGTGGCTGTAAGTTGAAGACTACTGTAATAAGATTATTCTAGCTTTCTTTTAAATTAGTTATCAGTATCTGACTTTAATTAGGCAGTGTCAATGAGGCAGCAAAAGTTGAGGCTGAGGCCTGAGATGATATGGGTTGTCCAGTTGTTTTCAAGGCAAGACGAGTTAAATAATTGTTTCAATTTTCTAACAGCATCAAGATTTTGAACAAACGAGTTCACACTGTATTCTGGGAGTGGATCCACAGATGATCTAACCATGATTTGCTAATGTCACAATTACTGAATTCTCTACTGTCAGCCCATGATTTACAAACTGCAATATATATAGCCCCCAGTGAGGCACGGTTGTGGGGCTTGTGTGCTCTGAAGAAGATGAGAGCTATGCTAGAGGTTCAACTGTACTGAGCAATCTCATCAGAGAAGCCAGACAAAGAGTGTCTTCCTCCCATAAAAATACCATGAGACATAACTTACAGAAACCCATAATGGCTTGGTTGTTGCCTGGATTAACAAGGTCCATGCTAGACTCTGGGGAAGAAAATGGCAACTCATTCCAGTATCCTTCCCAAGAAAATCTCATGGACACTAACAAAAGGCAAAAAGACATGATGTTAGAAGATGAGCCCCTCAGGTCGGAAGGTGTCCAATATACTACTGGGGAAAGGCAGAGGGCATTTCAAGTAGCTCCAGAAATAGTCAAGTGACTGGGCCAAAGCTGAAAGGATGCTCAGCTGTGCAAGGTGAAAGAAAAGTCCAATGCTATAAAGAACAATATTGCATAGGAAGCTGGAATGTAATATCTATGAATCATGGTAAACTGGATGTGGTCAAACATGAGATGCCAAGATTGAACATCAACATCTTGGGAATCAGTGAACTAAAATGGACTGGAATGAGCAAATTTAATTCAGATGACTGCTACATTTACTACTGTGGACAAGAATCCAGGAGAAGAAACGTAGCACCCATCATAGTCAATGAAAGGGTGAGAAAAGCTGTTAATAGGGTTTAATCTCAAAAATGACAGAATGATCTCAGTTTGAATCTAAAGCAAACCATTCAACATCACAGTAATCCAAGTCTGAGGAAAGAAGGCAAGCAAAAGGCAAAGGAGAAAGGGAAAGATATACCCAACTGAATGCAGATTTCCAGAGAATAGCAAGGAGAGATAAGGGCTTCTTCAATTAACAGTGCATAGAAATAGAGGAAAAAATACACTGGGAAAGACTAGAGATCTCTTCAAGAAAATTGGAGATATCAAGGGAGTGTTTTGTGCAAAGATGGGCATGATAAAGGGCAAAAATGATAGGGATCTAACAAAAGCAGAAGAGATTAAGAAGAGATGGCAAGAATACACAAAAGACCTCTACAAGAAAGATCTAAATGTCCCTGATAACCATGATGGTGTAGTCACAGACCTAGAACCAGACATCCTGGAGTATGAAGTTAAATGAGCCTTAGGAAACATTACTAACCAAGCTAGTGGAGATGATGGTATTCCAGCTGAATTCTTAAAAATCCTAAAAGATGATGCCGTGAAAGTGCTGCACTCCATATGCCAGCAAATTTGGAAAACTCAACAGTGGCCACA
>JANHZU010003896.1:119533-134907 GCA_032468055.1 Acrochordus granulatus
CACATGGATTAGACTGGAAGTCCAAACAAGAGCCAGGAACAGAATATTTCTCACCAGAGACAACTCATCAACTCCACTCACCTTGTGAGGGAGAACTGGTTTCAGGCTGCGGCTGAAATAGCTGAAATGATCTCCTTTTTTGTGCACCTGGACACGTTCTCCATCGTACTTAATCTCCGCATACATGCCATTGGGACACTTTTTCATGGCGTAATCAATAGATTTGCAAGCTTCAGCCTTACAGAATAGGGAAGAGAAAACAATCCAGTTTATAACTCTTAGATTATTACTACAGGTAGTCTTTGGTTTATAAGTGAGCCTGGAATTAGTTGTAAATGGTGCCAGTTGTTAAGCGGGTCACCCTGTGACCACACCCAAGTTTACTACCTTTTTTGGGGTGGCTGTTAAGCGAATGCCATGGTCGTTAAGTGAATACTATTGTTGTTAAGTAAATTGATTGACCACAATGAGCATTCTTTGCTGCAAAAAGGAAGTAAATGCCAGTTTCCAGCAAAAGATGTTGTAAACTGTAGTTACATAAATTGTAGGATACTACAGATGGCATAAATGGAGGCTGGTTGCCAAGATCCAAAAATGTAGTCAGCAGGGGAGGATATGTGTGGCTGTTAGAACTTCAAACGGTTGCTAAAGTGGTCAGTCGTAAGTTAAGGACTACCTGTTCCAACTGTCTTTTGGTGAGTTAGACATGGTTCCATCCAGAACAACCTTCCTGAACCAAGTATCACTCAGATGCCCTGGATTAGCCAGCACGGCCACAGAATGGGACATATACAAGCTCTTCCTTGCATGGAAACCAGGGCATATACTAGTATTTCTCAAACAACACAACTTTAAGATATGTGGACTTCAACTTTCAACAAGCTGGCTAGGAAATACTGGGAGTTGAAATCTGTATGTCTTCAAGTTGTCAAGGTAGAGAAACATAGGCATGTACAATTGCATGCGTGAGGGGTTTTTCTTTAGAGAACATTGTACAGATGTCTGAGAGGATAATGTGTCTCATAAATGATTTCAGAAAGGGCAAAACAGTCCACATATGCAGAACAGCTTTTTGGGGAATGCCAGATTAAGACCAGGCACTACTCAGAATAAGAAGACCTAAGCAGACCAAATGACAAAGAATACAAATGATCAACAAGATTTTTACTTTCTTGAAACACATTTTGAGGAGGACCTTCACTCTCCTATTTTTAGAAGAGGAAGAAAATTAGCTTTGATTTGATCATGGCCTAGAAATGCATCATCAACAGCCATAAACTCTCCACAATATATCATTAAAGAACCAAACAAAGGTTCTCAAGTATGGTAGACAAGCTAACAAAAGCCAATGGAACTCCTGCTTTCTCTTGGTTTGATTTTATATTCTATAGTTGCTTTGTAAATTGCTGAGTGATAGACACAACTCAAATAAATAAAAGAATAAAACAAACATTAAGATGCTAGGCTTGGATTATTGAGACTTAGATTCAAGTTGCCACTCAGTCATATAGCATACCGGATGACTGTGACCAATCCCCGCTTTCAGCCCAATCTAGCTCAGAGGATAGATCTTGGGATAAAATCAGACGAACCTCTTATAGGTTCCCTTCTGCTCTCAAAAAAAAGATTACAAATAAATCAGTGCTTAAACTAAGTAAATACATTTCTAACTAACAATATAACCTGAACGTAACAGGATGATACAAACAAAGAGGTTGTTCCAGAGCCTCGTGCTGCAACTGAGAACATCACACCTCTGAAGATCCCAACTGAGATGTTCCTTACAAGCATGGGCTGAACTGGGGTCATCAGGGCTGCCTGGACACTAAGAATTTTCTTCATGCCTGGCTGAGATTCTTGCTGGTTCTTCAATACTCGTTCCACTACGTCATGGAGATTGCGAGATGCTTTGAAAGCCTCATAAGCATTGGGATCCAATGCATCAAGTCTGGATAGAAAAGAGCAGGATAATTTCTCCCCATGCCATCATTCAAATGAATACCTGACTAATGCTATATGATCATGCTACAAGATAGAAGGAACAGTAGAGAATTCTACTTCACCCAAAAGTTCTGTCCAATGTATATACGCTTGATAATACTTCCTTCTATTGACTGTACACTTATGGAATAACTAACAGTATTATGAATTATTTTATCCTGTTGTTTATTGACGTTGCAAGTATCTAAGAGCTGCTGTATAGGATAAAAGTTTCTTGCATGTCTAACTGTGCTTGGCCAATAAAGTATCTGAATATCTAATTATTTTTGAGAAAAGGAGTGAATGTAGGTGTAGCTGGAAAAGGATTGGGGAGCCTCAAGTTCATTGTCACCCACGGAAGGTCACAAGGTGAGCTTGGGCCAGTCAATTTCTCCCTATCCTAAAGGGATGCTACTGTGAGGAGAAAAGTAGGAGTGGGCTGCCTTGGCCTTCAGGAGGAAGGGCAGGATTTAAATCTAAAGAACAGATCTACTGACAAATTTTAAAAAATGACTGCTTCTCAATTCTACATGCTTGATTAAGACACTTTTCCCCAAGTTGCATCCCTCTAAATATTCTGAATTTGCTTCCCATTATTAGTGATGTTGACTGGGGTTGATAGGAGGTTTAGTTCAACAGCATTTGAAGATGCTATTAGAAATGGTGCTTAGTTGCGGTGATGATTTATCATAGACAGCAGAATATTTATGAGAGGGACTCCATGAATGCAGAGTCAACCCCTTGAGGCACCCAATTTTAGTGTCCTTAGCCTTTAAAAAAAAGAATAATCACTCTTTTAATAACAAAAGTTTTACAAGGCCATCAGGGATTCTGGGAAGCCTCTGGACTTCCTGAAAGGAATGCCTTTCTTCCACTGTGATTGACAATTAAAGTTCAAAGGTTCTTGGAAATTGGCAGACTTTTATCTTTCCAATTTCCTAATCCTCTTATTCATACCACCAACATGTACTGTTTTTATATTTCTGACATTCTCCTCAGCTTACATGTGCTTCGCACCAGCATTCATTTTCAAGTCATGTTTAATGAACCGAATGATGCACTTCAGGTCGTTAGCGGTGCACCTGAACATAAAGAGACATACAAATGTAGTATGCTTATGTGAACACACAGCTAAGATTCTGGGCCTCTAGTTTTGTATTTTATGCATGTTTATGCTGCCCCAAAGCAGGGCCTCTATTGCAGGGAATGGGAGCAGAACCTGTTAGGCTCCAGCAATCTCTGAACACACATCTGAGCATGTTGACTTGCTCCAATTCAATCCCTCCACTTCCCAATTCATACATCCTTCCTTTCCTACCTCAATGCAATCTCTTGCAATAGGTTCTGCTGCTCCTCCTCTTTGGAAAGTTTGGATAACTGCATCAGGAACTCATCGACTTCTTGGATTGTCAAAAGGCTCTTGACAGCAGGAGGACAAGACCTGCTTTGCTCAAAAAAGATCCGTACTGTTTCCGAAACATCACCCTGATTTAAAGTATAAAAAGAAACAGCTACAAAGAGCACTACTGTAGGCAGAGAAGGAGAAGTGTTTGGCTTGTAGCTGTAATAAACAGGAATTTTAAATGACAATAAATTAATTACAATTAGGGAAGCTTGAGGAATTTTTGACATCAGCCCACCAAGGTTCAATCTGTGATCACAAAAACAATGAATACAATTCTAGAAATCTTTCATAAATTGCCAATGAATTGTATTTGCTTAATGAAACAGGAAAATAAAAATTCACAGAGTATTTTATCTTGAATCAATATGATTGAAATTTCACTAGACTTAAATTTAAATGTAATCAACTTTTTTTTTGGTCTGGCATCATCCACTTTGGGGAATGGAAGTTTTGAATGCCTTTTACAGCTCAGAAATCAGATGTCCTGTTTCCCAAAAGCCAGAGTAAATGTGCAGAAGTCATTAGCTTATAAACAATCAAAGAAACTTGCTTGAAGTTTCAAGGTAAAAGTATTAAAAAAATATTTTAAGATGTTGCAGGCTATCCTGAGTGAATAGAATTGAACAGAGGTGCACAATTTTGGGAGTCATGGTGGACATATTTGAAATTTTGGGATCATGATGGCAGCAACATATCTATTGAGGGAAGAACAGTTACAAACCAGCTATTTAACCAAATGCTACTTGTAACTTTTTCTCTCTCCTTTCTTGTAAGACACTCCTTCCTATTCTTACTTTTCTTTTCTGGATAACTTTTTCTTCAAAAAGAAAAGTATCCATTGTCATTGAAAAAGCTTATATATTTTGTTTAGGGTCTAAAGTCATCCTGGATAATAAGACAACAATAGAGACTGCTGCTTGGCTTCACATTTCCATTTTTCAAATTATTTTTTTAAGAAAAAACAGCAAATAGAAAAAGGAAACTGGTCATCACCAAACAAATTGTCTGTAGGCACTCTGGAGTAGCAAGTCAGAGATCTTACAGAAAGAGGCATACTACACAAAGCAATCCAACTGCTTTTTGCCCACCTGTTCTAGGTCTCGGACCATGTCTTCCTGGCTGCAGTTGAATATCCTACTGAAGAGCTTCACGATCTGCTTGTCATTCAAGTTGTAAACACTCTTAATGACTCCAGGCAAGAGTAACTTTACTGTTAGGTAGAGATCACCACGAAAGCCATCTGGAAGAGGTACAGATATTTGTCACGGGTCAGCAAAGAGAAGACTACTCTTTTCCACTCTGGCAGTTAACTTAGCCTCCCCCACCCTGGTTCTAGGGTGCACAGCGGCTGAGCGGTTAAGATGCTGAGCTTGTCAGCCAGAAGATCAACAACTTGACAGTTCGAGACAACTAACAGGGTGAGTTCCGGTTACTTGCTCCAGTTTCCGCCAACCTAGCAGTTCAAAAGCATGTAAAAATGCAAGTAGATAAATAGGTACCACCTTCGGTGGGAAAGATAACAGTGTTCTGTGCACCTTAGTGTATACTCATGTTGGCCACTTGACCACGGAAGCATTTTCAGACAAACACTGGCTCTCTCAGCTGTGAATTCGAGATGAGCACACCCCTTAAAGTTGGCCATGACTGGCAGGGAGAACTTTTACCTTTACCCTGGTTCGAGGCTGCATTAGGTGACAAGAATAATGCCAACCATTAGGGATAAGAGACACCTCCCCCCTAGTGATCCTGTGCTTTTCTGTGCAATTTCAGCACTTCTATCAATGAGATCCTGTTCCTCTTAACCTAACGATAATAAACTGAATAAATACATCTATAACAAATTCTTATTCGATTATAATAAATATTTTATGATGTTTATCCCAGATTTAAGATGTCTCTGCCCAGAACCAAATGCCCCTGGCAATGAAAACAAAAGAGAAGGAAGTTGTACCTCCACTGGTTCCTTTCTGCAAAAAGTCCTGAATTATCTGAGTTTTGACATTATAACTGGATTTGTCAGCCACCATTGCACACAGCTTCCTAAATTCCCGCAGCAAACAGTCTTTGTGTTTTGGATCACACTTCTCGGTGGACAAGCTTGGCTTGTGGGAAGGGCCAGAGCTGGCTGTTTCTTCAAATGTGCCTGCCTTTGCTGACCAGACAAAGAAACAGAAATTTTCTGATTTATCTACTCATATTTTTATTTAATACATTTTGATCAAGGCAACAAATATACCTAATGTTCCCTCCTCTTATTTTCTCCTCAACAACAACCTGTGAGGTGAGTTGGGCTGAGAGAGAATGACTGACCCAAAGTCACCCAGTCCCTGTTATAATGGTAGATGAAAGGAGCTCCCAGTCGGGCATTTCCCATGCAATGGTGATGTTACCAGCTAATCCTCTCAGTGTGGATTGATGCTTCCAACACAAGTACAGTATAGATTAGGCTTTTGCTGAAATTTTGGTATCTTTATTCCTTTCACTTCAACAGATGTTGCCAAAGAAGCCTCTGGTACTGGGAAAAGGATTTATTTTCAATTTAAGGCAGTTCCTGAGAACTTTACTCTGGTTCATTCCCTTCCCATTGCATCCAGGCTAAGTCAGATCCCAAATAGACTGATAGAGGCTTTCACTTTTATTTCTTATGCTGATTAAAAAAGACAAAGGGGGCCAGCTGGCCACCATAAAGACAGCTGGGATATTGGGAGGGATGGTTACCCTTTAGTAAACTGAAGCAGTCTTTAATTTGCAGACCAATCTGCCACTAGATCCCCCCAGTGAGGCACCACCTTGCTGTGGTTGGGGAGCTTGTGTGCTCCGAAGAAGATGAAAGCTATGACAGAGGTTCAACCATACTGAACAGATCTCACTGGAAGAGCCAGACAAAGAGTGTCTCCCTCTCATAAAAAATATAGGACGTAATTAACAAAACCTATCCAGACTCAGCCATCGCCCGGGTTAACAAGGACCGAGCAAGATGTTGTTGGGGTTCCTGGACATCTGGCGAAAAATGGGCTACAGGACTCCACTGGAGAAGGAAATGGCAACCCACTCCACTATCCCTGCCAAGAAAACCCCATGGACAGTAACAAAAGGCTAAAAGATTGGATGCCAGAAAAAAAGTCCCTCAGGTCAGAAGGAATTACAGATAGCTCCAGAAAGAATGAAATGGCTGGGCCAAAGCTGAAAGAATGCTCAACTATGGATGTGTCTGGAGGTAAAAGAAAAGGCTGATGCTGTTAAAAACAATATTGCATCGGAACTTGGAATATAAGATCTATGAATCAAGGTAAGCTGGATGTGCTCAAATATGAGATAGCAAGATTGAACATTGACACCTTGGGAATCAGTGAATTAAAATGGATGGGAATGGGCAAATTTAATTCAGATGACCACTATATATATTATTGTGGACAAGAATCCCTGAGAAGAAATGGAGTAGCCATCATAGTCAATAAAAGAGTGGGAAAAGCAATACTAGTGTACAATCTCCAAAACGATATAATGATCTCGGTTTGAATCCAAGGCAAACCATTGAACATCACAGTAATCCAAGTCTATGCCTCAACCACTGAGGCTAAAGAAATTGAAGGTGATAAGTTCTATGAAGGCCTATAACATCTTCTAGCACTCACACCAAAAAAAAGTCCTTTTCATAATAGAGGATTGGAATTCTAAAGTAGGAAGTCAAAAGTTATTCCTACAGGCAAGTTTGGCCTTTGAGTACAAAACGAAGCAGGGCAAAGGCGAACAGAGTTTTGTCAAGAGAACACACTGGTCAGAGCAAACACTTTTTTTCCAACAACCCAAGAGGCAACTTTACATCTGGACTTCACCAGATGGTCAATACCAAAATCAGATTGATTATATTCTTTGCTGTCAAAGATGGAGAAGCTCTATAAAGTCAGTAAAAACAAGACCTGGAGCTGACTGTGGCTTAGATCATGAGCTTCTTTGCAAAATTTAGGCTGAAATTGAAGAGTATAGAGAAAACCACTAAGCCATTCAGGTATGACCTCAGTGATATTCCTTATGAATATACAGTGGAGGTGAGGTGATTTAAGGGATTAAAATAGATTTAAGGGATCACATCTGCCTGAATTATGGACAGATGAGTGTAACATCGTACAAGAGGTAGTTATGAAAACCATCCAAAAGAAAAATAAATGCAAGAAACCAAAGTGGCTATCTGATGAGACTTTACAAATAGCTGAGGAAAGAAGGCAAGCAAAAGGCAAAGGAGAATGGAAAAGATATATCCTACTAAATGCAGATTTCCAGAGAGTAACAAGGAGAGATGAGAAGTCCTTAAATAAACAATGCAAAGTAATAGAGGAAAACAATAGACTAGGAAAGATTAAATATCTCTTCAAGAAAATTGGAGATATCGAGGGAACATTTCATGGAAATATGGACATGATAAAGGATACAAATGGTAGAGATCTAACAGAAGAAGACGAGATTAAGAAGAGGTAGCACGAATACACAGAAGACCTATCCAAGAAAGATCTAAATGTCCCTGATAACCACAATGGTGTGGTCACTGACCAAGAGCCAGGCATTCTGGAGTGTGAAGTCAAGTGGGCCTTAGTCAAAGCTATGGTTTTCTCAGTAGTAATGTATGGCTGTGAGAGTTCGACACATAAGGAAGGTTGAGCGTTGAATAATTGATGCCTTTGAATTGTGGTGCTGGAGAAATCCCTTGGAGTGCAAGGAGATCAAACTAGGCAATCCTACAGAAAATCAACTCTGATTGCTCATTGGAAGGACAGATACTGAAGCTCAACCACCTGATGCAAAGAGGGGACTCATTGGAAAAGACTATGATGCTGGGAAAGATTGAAGGCAAAAGGAGAAGGGGACGGCAGAGGATGAGATGGTTAGAAAGCATAATCAGTGTGATGAGCATGGGTTTGGGTGGACTGTGGGATGCAGTGCAGGACAGGGAGGCCTCACATACTGCGGTCCATGTGGTCACAAAGAGTCAGACACAACTATGCGACCGAACAACCGCCACTAGATTACTGGGGAAGTAAGTGTTCTGTGGTTACTGCAAGCATAGATGAGCAAGCATGAGGACATAATCATTTTTTAAGAACTTCTGAAGCAGAGATACACTTTGCCTCTTGATTACAACTAAAACAAAATTGTAAACTCTTAATTTCCACTCTCTAATCTCATCACGAACTTTGGGACAACAATGGCCTTTATTTTAGCCTCATAAAATTTATGTTTGCAAGACGCACGGTGCTACTTTACCTACTTAACATAAGCAGGTAGCTTCTGTTATATTCTGCCCAGTGCAATTCTTCAATGACAGTCAGTGTCGTTTGAATACCAAACATGCTTCTAAATTTCAGAGTCACTATATCAGTGAAATGGGCAGCATAAAAATTTAATAAATATCATCTTTCTAGTTAGCATTAACTGAAATTTGAAACAATTGTGCTTAATTCACTCCCTTCTTTAGAAATTAAAGATTACTAATAGGTTGCTGAACCTAGAAAGGCCATAGCTTAGTTTTTTTCTTCCACTGCTTGAGTCAAAATAAAACACAAGTAAAGGTTTCAATAAGATAAGCTTTCTTATCTACCTGTAAAGCCTGAAAATTTCTTTGGTGAGGGATCTGAAGAAACCAGAGGCATTTTCTTGGGTGATGTTATTTGTCCACTAGGAGAAATTTTTGCTTGGATAATGGTCTTTTTCTTTGGAGTGTTTGCAATTTTGGAAGAAAGCTCTGTGAACAGATATGAGTTATCCATTATTCTGTGTCCTGTATTCTGGAACAAGAGAAAACCAACTTGATATTCTTTTTTAAAATGAGACTTTGATTTGAAAAATCCTAAAAGTTCCCCCTTCTTTTTTCAAGGCTAAAGATGCTTTTTCATAGGGCAGTTTTCAGAGAGATTATCCTCATTGCCCTTCTCTGAATCTGTCCTACAGTGTAGTTTGACAAAATCAATTGTGCTGCTTGATCCTAACAGCCTCAAAACATTCAGAATGTATTCTACATCTCCATAGAGCTCATGCAAGGAAATACTCAGGATACCTTACTTTATCTGGAACTGCTCACAAAAGTCTTCACACAATAACTTGTGACAAACTTGTTACTTAGCAGCAGATCACTATTGGAAAAATAATAGATCAGTTCATATTAACAGAATTTTGGAATCAGACTTTGGGATACTTTCATATTGGTTAAATGTAAATATATATCCAATTTAATAAAACATTTGCTTCGGAGGATGAGAAGGATTAACATAATTGCATCTTTTTCCGAGTTTAATTTGTTTAAATATTTATATGCTATCCTATGGCAAAATGTTTATATATGTAAAAAACATCCAAAAGGCCATAGTTCCCCCTCAATAACATTTGAATGATTTATCCTAACACCAGTTATTAAAGTAATCATACTTTGTTTTTAAAAAGACCAGATCTGATTAGTGTTTGGTTGGCAAACTAATAGAAAATTCCAGGCTTTTCCTAAACTGGAAAGAAAAAAAAAATCACAGCAGAAGACAATTGGAAATCACTTCCATCAATTACTAAAAAAGCAATATGGATTTCATGCAATCACCAGGAGGCTAAGTCAACTCAAGGGACTTTTATTACAGCGAGGGCCGCTATCGCCTCCATGATGCAGAGCTCACCTGAGATGTGCTGACTTATCATCTCCTTTTCACCTTCCTGCAGTTCCTCCCAGCCTTCCAGATCTGTGATATCTTCAATCTTCTTTGTTGTGGCCCGAGCCTTCTCCAGTTTCTCAAACGCGCACTTGACGTGATACCACTCCTTCATGTCCCCACCCGATTCAGTGAAGGGGTTGGGCACCACTTTTCCAATGCGCACCATCCCCTTGAGGATCTTCTCTTTGCACTTTTTGCAGCCAGCCGTGCCTCGCTTGGCGTAGTCCACGCAGTACCTCTGCTCTGCCATCCCAGAGGCTGCGCGCAAGGCGGTCAGACGGCAAGCATGCACAGCTCCTGGGAGGGCAAAGCTGGAGACACCGGGCTGGTGGCACCACCGGCCAGTCAAGGGCAAGGCAAGCGTACCTGGCAGCCCGCCCCCCCCGATGTGACTGCGACCGCGACGCGTCGTCTTGGGCAGCGCGGCCGGTTTCTCACTTCCGCGAAGGGTCCTGGCTGCTTTCAGAAACGATCGGAGAGACGGCAGCATGCAACCCCTTG
Source organism: Acrochordus granulatus (assembly GCA_032468055.1). Classification (NCBI taxonomy): domain Eukaryota; kingdom Metazoa; phylum Chordata; class Lepidosauria; order Squamata; family Acrochordidae; genus Acrochordus; species Acrochordus granulatus. The sequence goes on from JANHZU010003896.1 coordinate 130,109, forward strand.
GCTGAGTTTGGCGCTGTGAAAAAGAGAGGCTGGTGACGGTTCGCTGCAGTCAGCCGGATGTTCGGACCGGATCTGGCACTCTGGATTGGGAGACGTTGCTTTCCTGGCCGGGGAGGGGAGGCAACGGTCACTGCAGCTCAGCTGCAGGAAGCAGAGTCGGGGCACCGGCGCCGGACAGCGCCCGCCGAGACCTTGGGAACTGCGGGAGGGAGCCAGGAGACGACCCAAAGGGCCACCGTGAACCTGGAGGGTCGAGGAGGCGGGCCAGGGGTTGCCCCGAGGTCCTGGCGATACGACCGCGGCATTAAGGATGGAGATGCCCACCGACCGCTCCTCCGCTTGATCCCCCTCCAGCACGCGTGCGCTCCCCACTCCGGCTCTGCCTTCGCCTCGCTGGGAGAGCGCAGAAAGGAAGGGGAAGCGGAGGAGAAAGGCAGCCCTTACCGGCAGAGAGATCCCGCGAAGGGAGAAAGGCGGCACGAAGGGGGAACGGCTCGCTCGCCGTACCTCGCAGCGGCGCGTCTGTGGTTCTCACGTGGCCTGGGCCTGAAAGACAAGGAAGGGGCGGGGCAAGCGATTAGGAGGCGCGGCTGCCGGGCGCCCCGCCTCCCTACGAAGCGCGAGAGGGCCACAGCCACGCCCCAGCGCCCCACCTTCTCCCCTGCGGACTACAGTATCTGCCGCCGCCTTTTCTTTGGCCGTTCGCGCGGCGGCGGCCCCTTTTGGTTCAGGCCGCGCCTCCCGCGTGCGAACAAAGCGCAGGGACGCTCAGCGGTGTGGCGTCACCACGCTTCTCGCGGTGACGCGAGTTCGGCGGTTTCAAACCGTCGTCTTTCAGTCATTCAGTCAATCGTGGTTAAACGAGCCGTTGGTTAATGCAACGAGAAGTTAGCTATTTTGCGCCGTTCGGCTTCTCCTTAGTAGGTATACTGAGGAATGCTGTCTTTATTTACTTTACGCTTTACCTTATTTATTAACAATGCTGTGAATGGTATTAATACTTTAAAAAAATGTTGCAACGGGTGGTTTTAAATTGTGTTTCAGCCCACCCGGACAGCTGTTGCTCAGCAATAAATAAAGACACCCATGTGCACGTATTGCTGCGTGCATCATTTCTTTGCACACGTGAGCCAATTCTGGAGAGGGCAAAATGAGGAGGGGGTGCGGAGGTTTCTTCACATGCACATCACCTGGCATATGGTTAACTGAGTTAATCCCTGTCATTAAGAGGCAATAGAAACTTTCTCTCTCTCCAAGAAATACTTAGGAAAAAGGAAGGCTTTTCTGTCCCACGTGTTTCTTAAAAAATCTAAATATAATGAATATCTGTTAGCATTCACTATCAGTAGCTGGAAAAAACTTGTATCCGAGACAATTTAACGTGGACATTTTTCTTTTTAAGGGGAACTTCTGCCACTTAATTATACTGCGTGGTATTCTTTTAGCTCTCTCTAACAAGTGTACCCTGTAACAATTTCCAAGAGGGAGAGAGTATGTGAAGAAGACATTGTTCTGAATGAATATTCAGACTTCAGCTCCTAGCCAAAGATGGAAAGAGACATATTTTGGAACAAAGCTCTGGTGAAAATAGAGGAATCTGCTAAGGTTCAGCTGAACTGGATGAGAAAAGCTGCACATTTACCATTTTTGCATATGAAACATTTAAAAATGCATGTTTTAACATATTTGTAGGAAGATTGACCCTCCATCTTCTTTGGCACATGCACACGCCCCTCTTAGAACTTCACATCCAGCCTGTCCCCCTCCTGTCCATCTCTCCTCCCCCTCTCATAGCATGTAGGCAGATTAGAATGATGAGAAACATTTCCAAACCACCCAGGAAAGACCCTCAGGAAAGACATTACCAAGAAAAAAGGCAAAAAGGTCTTTTTGCCCAAATGGCGGCAGCTGATCCACCAGATCCAACGGGCTTTCAAGACAACAGCCGGCTGGGCGGCAGCTGATTGCCATGAATCTGCCTCAGAGCGGATCCATTGCATCTTCTTGGGAATGGGCAAGGCAATAAGATTAACACTAAAAGGAAAAACCAGATGAACTTCCTAAGAACCATACAGAAACAATAGAGAATACAACTTCGAGGCTAGGCGGAAATCCTCTTACATAAACCAAGGGACCACCAAGAATGAAATCACAATCGAACTTAGCTAAACTTTTCCACGCCTCAAAAGATACCCCGTGTCTATAAAATGCTGCCCCTTGCCTTTTTTCTTGGTTGGCCCCCTTCCGAGAGCTGGACTCTGTCCTGCTGTCAGAATAAACTCCTCTTCAAGCAGCTGTCATTGCATCTTTATTCTCTGCCCAGCTTGGATCGGATCCTTGGGGACTCCTGCCTCAAAATCTTCTAACATATTAAAAGAGAATGTATTGTCGAAATTGGGCTGCACACATGCACCTTGTGTTAATGAAGAGCACTCCTCTTGTGAGTAAGTACTGAGAGATGATACTACCAACTGTTATAAGGGGAATAAGGGCCTTCTGCGGATCCCATCAGCCGGAGAATTCCAGCTGGTGGGATCCAGCAGAAGGGCCTTCTCGGCTGTGCCTCCCCCCCTTTGGGACGTCTTGCCCCCCGAGGTGAGGTCAGCCCCCTCCCTTCTGTAAAGCCCTGAAGACCTGGCTGTGTGGGCTTGCTTGGGAGCCTGGGAGGGAGGGTCTGGTTGGAGGTGGCTGGAGGATTAACTTTCTCCACCACCACAGTAGTTTCCCTTTCCCCCACCATCTCACTGTTGAACCCCTCGGTCAGCTACTTGAATTTGGGTTGGGGATTTTAATTGTTTTACTGATGTTTGTTTTTGTTTGTGAGTTGCCCTGAGTCGCTTGTAGTGAGTGGGCAGCATGTAAATTGAATCAATCAATCAATAAACTGTTTGTTCGTTAGGGCTTTTCCTAAATAGGTATTTTGCAGCTTTTGTAGATTTCCCTTCAGAAGGGAAATATTCTATAAGCCTATAGGCAGAAATTAAAGGATTTTGGAGGATCGTAGGAGGAAAAAACAAAATTGTTTGCAATTTAAGAAGAAGTCTGTGAAGACTCTCACTTGTCCAGGGTAATTGCATCGCAACAAAGTTTAAAAAACAGGCATCTGGACTGGATTTAAGAAGAAGCAAAAAAGATGGAGAAAGTGGAAGATAATCTGTTTCCTCAAAGGTCGTTACATGAAATGTTTACTAAAAGGATTTTTTTTCCTATTTAAATTCCTAATTAACTTTAGAAGCACACAGAAACATAAAATAGCTTGTTAACAAGGCTTGCAGGAACTTAGCAAATAAAGTGTTTCAGTGTAGTTGTTTTTCTCTATCCTAAATTATGTTGACAATATGTATAATGTGTTGTTTTCATATCACACACCTAACCTGATCTAATTATTGAATGGATTTGCATGATTTTTTCATGGATTTACACAATTCTGTGTCATTTATTAGCCAAATGGCCCAGCTTGCACAATAGGCTAAGATGCACATATGGATAAAATTAACCAAGGTTAACACAAACCAATCTGAGCATGTGACGCAAATGCGCTCGCTAGTATTGTAACCAATCTGCTTAAATATCTGTTATGAATGTAGCAGATTGAATTCACACATTGCTATAAATAAGCCATAATATGTTTTATTAATGTTGGTGGTTGAGGGAATCTGACCTTTCTGATTTTTTTTTCTAAACTCAGTTAAGCCACAATTTAGGACAAAATGTAACCCAAGCAATTGAAACTCACTCAGCAAAGCATAATTACAGATGCATTTCTTCTTCATGGCTTATATATCCCCAATGCTAGTTGGAATCTTATTGAGACATGAGGCAAGTTTGATGCTTTTGGCAAGGAGTTGGCTGCAAAAATGATCATGCAGTACTGGGAAAGAGAAATATGTATTAGATTTACAGCAATGGATTATTGATATCTGTCAACATTTGATTTAGTCTGTGGTTTTTGGTTTCTTTTGGGCAAAGAGGGAGAGAGACTTTCCAGCAAAATGACCAGACTTTTTTTTGGAATATAGTTTATAACATGTTTTTCCAAGCCTTTCTCCATCCTTTTCTAATAACATGACAATTTTGAAGTTATATTACATATTGTTAATGGTGCAGTATCTACAGTATACTTTGCTGTCAATTAGTTGAATGTATTTTTAAACATTTGATTAAGGGAATTATGAGTTAACATGTTGGTGATTCCAGCCAGTAGATACCAACTGTGATGATGAGGCCTTTTTTCAAATTCCTTTAGGCTGAAGAGATATTTTAGAGGATGATGAAGTACAGTAACTATTAATTAGCAACATGAGCACAAATGAGTTGGGGGAGATGGAAAGGCTGCCTTTGGTAAGGCAGTGGTCTGAATGGGCACAGCCTGATCATATATACAGGTGTGGTTGAGATTTTCTTTCTGGGATGTGGTGGGAAAAAATGGGACTTTTCCTTTGGTTTTTAAAAGGATATTAAGCCTTTGTGAAGAATAGCCCGTCAGGTTTTGTGTTTTTTACTTCAAAATGGGAAAGAGCTCTGCCGATTTCAGCCTTTCTGAAGAGGACTCGGGGTCAGACAAGATTGTTGCTCTTCCCCCAATTTACCTCTTACAGAATTGATCACAAATTATTATTTCATTTATCCTCATCTGTCTGTCTCTCTCTCTCTCTCCATCCTCTTTGACTGTCTCTCTTGCATTAGAGGACAGATTGTGAGCCATCTTGGGCAAGGACAGGGATGTGGCAAGTAATGAATTATTAACCAATAAAACACCCTGCCAGATAGAAACTCCACCTGTGTTCTGTAAGGTTGAG